>JAVTVY010012790.1:0-56093 GCA_036873755.1 Hanleya hanleyi
ATAAATTTCTAGTAATATATAAATGTATAGTAGTAATACAGGAACACAACATCTGCAGCATTGTCACAGTATAAATGTATAGTTGATATTTATTTTCCGTTGAAGAACTTACGTTGTCCTATTCCTCATTTATATACTTTCATGACTAGCGGACTTTGTGGTATGACTGCCCAAGATCATATTCATGATCGTCAATTCATGATCGTCATGTTCTCCATTTCGCGAGAATAGCTCAGCTTATTGTTTCCTGCTGGAATAAAACACCCAGAGTTTTGTCTTTCAAATCACAATGATTCAGATTTTATCAGTACCATCTTTCGAGTTTTGTCCACCTGCATAGACTATCACTACCTTAATATCAGTGGATTCTTGAGTGAACTGAACCATTCCTATGCCCTTTCGAAAATAAAAAATGAAAAAGGACCGCCCGTCCGACTTTTTGAAAAGTCAGTGATGGGAAACAAGGCATTTTTTATGGGGCCTAAGAGGCCCTAAACACGTTTTCGTTGATAAATTTACTGGTACGTGAGTAGTATAGCATGCGTTTATTCGCGCGTAATCCGATACCCTTGATCTAATTACCCCAGGGGGGCAGTTAGAGGTATCAAATTACGCTCGTAATGTGATATGGGGTATTGAGCAAGTATTGGACTAATAATATGATGAAATATGAAACTCGTATTCGAATTATGAGAGGCGAAAGGACAGGGGGGTATAAATTGTTTGAAGTAGACTGTAAACATGAATATTCATAGAATTGACGTCACACATGACCTACGAGTATGTAGGGCAAAACCGTTCGGCTATAGCGTGACACAATTCCCACACTCGGGTGTACTATGTTAAGAAACCTATCTTTTATCTTTTGTCTTTCATAAATTCAGTAGCTTCCACTGTATTTATATATACATACGCTCTAAGGCTTAAACAAGAAATAGAAGTCCTGCGTTCTCAAGTCAAGAGACTATAACGTTAAATGTAGTCTATACATACACGCTGTGTAGTTGCATCTGTACTATATAGGTCACAGACCGGGTTGAAACTGTTACAGGCATAGTCTTGCCCACCGACGTACGTTATACCAAATCTAGGTTACAAAGGTCAACATCTGTTTTAAATAAACCGGGCTTGTCTCCACTAAGGACAAGTTCATACATCGGCTCTCGAATCATTCTGGTGTTAAAATTTTCCAAACAACTTCTGTATCAAGGGCGCTTAATGGTGTCACATGTGGTACTACTTTTCCCAGGAATATATGGTGTATTTATTCACATATAGTTTAGTATAGCTTTCAACGCGTCTGTGTTGGATGCATGCTATGTACTGACTTATATTTTTACTATGTCAATTAAGGTCGCACATGTGGCCACTTTACAGGGCTAAGCAGTTATATTTAATGCGTATAAACGTGAAGTATTTGAATTATTGAAGCAAAAGAGAACATTAACTAAGTCCCGGTTGAACTACGTTAATGATATCTTTACCGCGGAAGACCGGGGTGATGCTTTATTGGAGGAAATATCGAAAAGAGGTCCATCGCTAATAAATTTGATATACAGACGGAGCTGACGTCACGCAGACGTGTCCAGGCATGAAAATGTTAATTGAACAGAATCAGTTTTTCAGTGTATGTCTCAGTGCGTCACAGTTAGCAAGCAAGACTACGTTTGTAATTTCTACCCCGAGGTTAATAATGCCAACCATATGTATGCGCTTGGTCATGACATTTGCGCCATTTCTCCGCCCAGTAGTGAGACTGATTTCCGCGTCAGGCACAGAGCTCGGTTATAGAGCATTTGACACATACCAGTCAGAGTTATTTCCCCTCACACAGAAAAGGAATACTATACTACCACATAAACAGACTCTCACGAGAGCTTTACCATATTTATATTAGTTTATCCACGCAGTAAAAATTACCTCTTGAAATAAAACATTATTCCATTATATAACAACAATATCATTTTATTCAAGTTGATATATACAAAATTCAGGTTAAAACAGCACTAATAAGCCAGGATAAATAATATTATTATACTCAATTACAGGGGTCCCAGCCAAGTTTGATAAAAAAAATATAGGAAAAATAGGAATTTTTTTCATAAAAAATAGGAGTTTTATAGGAATTTTTAACATGAAAAAATAGGAAATATAGGAGATACAGCTTAAATTTTCACTTTATTTCTGCTTGACATACCTATTTACATTCAATTGTGGCCTCCTCCTCCCCTTCAGCCACCCTATCCACCCAAATTTTTAATGGGGATGATATTACACCAGACATAGTAAGTTGTTACTTCAACAAGTCTGATTGAAAAGAGATCTACAAAAACGTTCCTCCTCTTGCCTTGATACTATGTATATCTGGGCTCAAGAGTTAGATCCTGTGCCATAAGTACATCTTTGAGACCATCGCAAGAGGAGTAACTGAAATGTGAATTAATCACTTTCAATGTCCAGATCAGTTCCGCCTTTGTTGTCACATCCTTGCGTGACAAACAAACTAATGACCCTTGGCTTCCTTGGCTTGATTCAGGAAAGGACGTTGAACTTGAAGCAGAAGCAGAAGAAGTTGTCGATCGAGCAAACGCCAGTGTCATCTGGGAACCACCTAGTATTTCTTTGTCTCGCTTCTGGTGACCTTTACATTTAGAATGTTGCACAAGTTGTTGAAGACCCTGGTTATCACATCGAACTTCGGAATTGCAGAGAGAGCAAAATGCAGAATGAACAGAAGTTTTGCTTGGCTGACACCAATCAGAAAGCTTGCACCCATGTCCACTTTTTAGCCAAAATGGGTTGAATCGGGTTCTCCCACCCGGCATTATGAAGCTGGCCTGTCTGAAAGAGGACATATACATTGGTTAGTTGATTTAATATACATCAAATTATAAAAGCTCTAAGTAAGAGAGAACTGTCAAGAAAATTGTAATGCTGAACACGCACACATGCGATGAAAATGACAAAAAACGGTAAATTCAACATGATGGTCTTACCAGTTTTCTTCAGATTATATCTGAAAAGAGGAAAGGGTGGGTAAAACCTGCATACATACAAGATATAGTTATGAAGATGGCATGGAATCCTTGGCACGCACATTCAATGGATGAAGGCACAGACTGCTTCAGATCTGCAAATATAAGGCCTGCCTATCCACAATCTCCATCCCCCACCGGTACCCCACTCACTCCCTTCATCCCCGCCTCCTTCCCCAGTTGTGTTTTTGATTCAGTGAAATGAATAATAATGCAATAACAAAATAACAGTGGTCATTAGTTAAAAGAACTAACAAAATGTGACTGTCAATGAATTAATAATAAATTTGAACTGAACTCAGTGAAAGAAAGCATAGCATGCAACACAAAATATTATACAATAATTGTTAATATTTAGTCAATTCATATTGAAGTTTCGAGCAAAGTTGAACCTTTTCCTGCATGTATTATAAGTAAGTTCTTCTGAACAGGACACTTTACCTGAATGTTCAACTATGATGAATCGTATATTTATCCAACAATTTGAGTTTCAAGTTATAAGTTCTTTGAAATATCAAGTAGCCAATAGTATAAAGCAAATATACTTGCCATTTCCAGTCATCAGAACATTGACATCATCCACCTTCGAAGACTGCCAGCATACAAGATGGTAGATGAATGAAGAATGCGAAAATCACCCGTCTGGGAAATATATGTTACCAACAGTGCGCGTAAATATGTGACATGTATTTTTTGTAGCAATATGGGGGAAAAAATAGGAAATATAGGAATTTTTTCCAAAAAATAGGAGATTTATAGGATCCTATAAAAAAATAGGAAAAAATAGGAAATATAGGAGGACTGGGACCCCTGCAATTATGCCGCAACATGTCATATGCAACGCTTGTTCGACCATAAGACTACGAGTGTATATTGACGCTATGAGACGGTCAAAATACGTAACAGTTCATAGGTATACGGGTTAAAATGTTCCCGGCTGTGGGTACGTGTCGGTAGGCTCTTGGAATTCTTTGACATCATCCGAAAATTGCTCTATGGTGTCCGGGAGTAATTTCTCGAACGTCTTCTTGTGCATGCTCACGGAAATTTCCCAGGCCTCCGAAGTTGTGAACTCTAATTCTTTTTGCAGGTAATGTGTGGTATTTTTGACTTTCTTGTGAACATTGTCCTCGCGCAGTTCGTTCATGACTTTGGCTTGTTTCAAATAAAGGTCTGTCAAAGTTTGCGCGATCTCTGGGCGCATGAATTTATAGGCTGCCTGGAAATCCCCAAGTTCTTCCCATTTTTGTTCTATCTTGTCTCTGTGCATGTCGATGGCTTTGTTCACCGCGATGTCCCAAAAGCTGTTGTCATCCTCGGATACGTCTTCCTCATTGTCGTCATCATCGACGTCATCGTCAGTATCATCGCTGGGTGGGTCGCTGGTCACGTCCTCGTCTGCACTCTCGCTGGGTGCATCGCTGGAAACGTCATCTAGTACATCCAAGTCTCTCGAAGACATAGCGCATGAAAAGTGGCCTGTCAGTCCGTTCAGGTGGGTATCGTTCTGTCGAATGACGGCTATCGTGAGACCAACGAGTGTTTATTCTCAATTATTCGTTCGAACACGTGTTTCTTTTGAGCAATAGCTATACCGTACGCGTCCTCCCAACTTATGTTGAGAGTTTTCAATCCACAGGCTGTTCGTTCGATATTCATATGAATGGGATCATTGACCAGATGTTTCATACCCGCGACTAGTTTTAAGTATTGTCTTCGTAAACATCGTCGCAGAAGAGGGGCTAATGCATTATGCGCTAATATTTCGCATTTCTTCCTGGAATATCCTTTGCGCTGAAATTCTTTTTCTTTCGCTTCAAGTTTCTTCTCTACTTCTCCGTACATACTGCTTTTAAAGAGATGTCGCCATATCCCTTTATCGACATATTCTTCTGGAAATCCAGAGGCTGTCCTGGCGCGAATGTTGGCTGTATCTCGGTGCGTCTCCTGTGGACTAGGGGTAGGCGTTGATAGTGAGTGTGGGGTTTGTTGTCGCATTGATCTTTTTACGGGAATAGGTGACCCAGAGTATACATCTGTCACGTGAAAGTTATCGAAAGTTCCGGATGGATATTGAGTGTCTGTTGTCTCGGGCGCCCGACATACCTCTTCAGTCGATTTATGTGATGGCGAGTGGTGCGCGGGTCCGGTATTGGGCGGTTGTGGGCTCTGTTGCTGTACACCGGTCAATAGTTCTGAATCGCGCTCCCCGGGTAATATGTTTGCCATCAGTCTGCATGCGTCGGGGGTGTGCGGTTTTAAATCTACGAAGAGATACCCGTAGGGTCGAGTCACGGCTCTATGAAAAGTTTGCATGAAATAGGCCACGTTTTGGGGATAAATTCGTCTCCCGAAGACGCGGATTTGATATCTGTCGATGGGGTTGTTGAAAAGAACGAAGTAATGACAGTTTAGCGCGATATCCCTGGACGCCTTACCTTGAGGGAACAGATTCTGAGTCATATAGATGACAGAGAGATTTCTATGATGGGACCCTTTGGTGAATAGGTCCGCTATTTTCGAATTTTCCTTCGCCACGCCCATCAGGTCATCGAGTACGATTATATTGACCTGGGCGGAATCAAAGTAATACGGTTCGTCTATGTCATGAGGAATTCCTGGAACGAAGCTCACGTTGCTTAATCCCGTATTCTCGTACGCGCTCTGCCATTGACTATAGCACCATACAACCCGCGTCGGAGCTGGGGTTGCCACACCTTCCTCTAAGAATTTCATCACCCAGGACGTTTTTCCGCATGAGGACGGACCGCTCACCGTCATCGTATAGGGATGGCTCAATACTCTCATCTGACATCTTGATCCTTCTTGAAGTTCAACTTGTACGTTATCAGGATTTCGTTGCGCGGGTTGACATTCGTCTGAGGTATTTTTATGCAGAGAATGTAAATGTCTACGAAGATTGAACGGGCTGGACAATAACTTTGAACACAAGTGACATGCGTAAGCCATGGCTCTCCTCTTGTGCGACACTCGTCGTATAATGAAGGCTCACATATGTATGGAGTGTTTATATGCAAGAGCTCGGAGGTGTGGAATGGGGCAGTGGAGCGGGCTCTGGAATGCTGCGGTGGGGAGAGCTCGGAGCTCAGGGATGGCGTAGGAGCTCGGAGCTTGGGAGGGAGAGAGCTCGGAGCTCGGGAGGGAGGGAGCTCGGAGCTCGAGAGGGAGGGAGGGAGCTCGGGAGCTCGGAGCTCGGAGCTCGGGAGGGAGGGAGCTCGGGAGGGAGGGAGCTCGGAGCGCGGGAGGGAGGGAGCTCGGGAGCTCGGAGCTCGGGAGGGAGGGAGCTCGGAGCTCGCTCGCGAGGAAGGAGCTCGAGCTGGAGAGATAATAACGAGCACATAAAAGACAACGCTATGATATACATTGGCATTATTTATATATACACTACACGGAGTACAAATGCAAATGGTCCTTTTTTGAAGCAATGTCAGCAATTTTCCAAGTTTATGGTTTCATGTTCTTTGGATGTATCGTCCTCTTACGATGCAATGAACACATATTTATACAGTCATTTTACTGGTACTCACTCTCCATTATCGTTGAACAAACGTGACCCCGTCTCAGCATCTTTACTCTCGATAATATCAACTCAGGCATCCCCTTTAGAGTTCCCCACATTGGCAAAGACGTTGTATCCTAAATGGAATCCAGTCACCGACCTATAGACATAAACAATCGAAGTATTCATAAGTTCAGGCTGTAGCAGTTCGGCTAATGCAATGTTGCCAGTCTTCTGTAAAGCTTCTACAAACGCATAAAAGGCCTTCGAACCACGTTTAGGTATCAAGTTCAACAGATGCCGGACTCGTTCGCTCGTTGTTTTCACAACCATGATGTTTTCGTACATTTCCTTCGTTAATATCATATTTTGTCTAAGCAAGTAACATAGAGTGGACACACTTGTTATCTGTTTGATGAGAATGACAAGGTTTTTCCGAATTGCTTGTTGGTGGACCTCTTCCATCTTGCTATTAGTCGCGCTTTCGAGTAGTAGGAGAGTATGATACGTTAAGACACCTCATGCTTATATACAATTCCTACGCTGTACACTGCGCATGCGAGATGTATCAACATAGAGGTTGTCAGCTCTAGAAATAAACATACGTGCCAATGTCGGGAAAAACCAGTTTCAAGTTCGAACATGTCTGTGACGTCAGAGGTAAAAATAAACATATGTGGCAGTGCAGAAAAAACCAGTTTCAAGTTCGAACATGTCATTCACGCGTTACAAAGAAGTACAGGGCTTCTCTAAGTCTCTATACGGCACTGTGAAGCATCGCTTGAGCTTCCACATTCGTTTTACGAGTACACGGAGGTTAGATTTCCACTCGTCCGTCTTCAGGTGATTTTCTCGCCATTCAGGATTCTGGAATTCTGATAACCACGGTAAGTCCACCACTTCTCCGTCTTTCCCTATGTCTCTCAACCACTCGTCTACAGCTTTCTCTTCATCGAGACATTCTACGGCCTTGGCAAAGAAGACCGAAACTCGGTCACCAATATCTAATCCTGTGCTGTACTTCTCTTCCGTTTGCTCCATAATAGGGATGAGATGCACGGCATATATCATGGATAATCTATTCAACAAGTGTATACGCTGTCCTTCATCAAAGGGGCCGGGTTGAGTGATCAACTGGACGATGTGATTATTTCCCGTCTCTTCCAATACAGCAATGAATGCCCTGATGGCCCGTGGACCTCTTTTCGATATTTCCTCCAATAAAGCGTCACCCCGGTCTTCCGCGGTAACGATATCATTAACGTAGTTCAACCGGGACTTAGTTAATGTTCTCTTTTGCTTCAATAATTCAAATACTCTTTCTAGATTCTCTACACGCCCGGACATATGCTTTCTATATACACTCAAAGCTACCTTGTACATGACATCCATGATGTATACTGTTTCTGCTGGATAAACCTTGAATTACATATATATAAAGACGTCAGGGAAAACCCGGCATGTTTATTTCCGTATTTGATGTAACATTTTCATGCCTGGACACGTCTGCGTGACGTCAGTCTGTTTTAATATTCATGTATTTGTCTTAGTACAGAACCAAACATGTCAAAAACCCGCAAACGAGCAGGTGTGCGACCTTATTCGGTTAGCTACTAAATTCGTGCAGGTCCGGACTCGTCTGTGTGACGTCAATTCTATGAATATTCATGTTTACAGTCTACTTCAAACAATTTATACCCCCCTGTCCTTTCGCCTCTCATAATTCGAATACGAGTTTCATATTTCATCATATTATTAGTCCAATACTTGCTCAATACCCCATATCACATTACGAGCGTAATTTGATACCTCTAACTGCCCCCCTGGGGTAATTAGATCAAGGGTATCGGATTACGCGCGAATAAACGCATACTATACTACTTACGTGTATATTGCGAACTACGGCAAAATTTCAACTGGCCTGAAAAATGACATGAACACTTATTACAGCCAGAAATAATTATTTGTGTGTACTCGTTGCCATAGAAAATAAGCCAGGACGTCTAAGAACAGAGCTGCACAGGCGCATTGCAAAGTCAATCGCTCCTCTGCATCACGCGAATTGTGTAAATTATGAGGTGATAGATCGTATCGATACAGTCGTGGGACAGCCGTCGGAATACCAGATCTGCGAACTACCACAGCACGCAAAAACAGACCACATACCATGATTTATCTTTTTCAGATTGCCCCAGATTTTCAGTGTAATACGAATATGAAAAGTAGTTCCCGGTTGCATAAGGCAGCGATATGATTTTTTTTTCTCGAGTATAAACTAATGTAACCGAGTGTTGCCAGTAACCATGGTAACTAAAACTGGTTATTCGTAAACGCGATCTATATATAATAAACTGGACAACCGGAGAATCTGTAGAAAATTGTGGTTAGTCGCTCACACGGATACATGAAAACTAGACAAGGACAACTTGGTCGTGTGTACCAGGCTCAAGTTGCGCAAGAAAGAGCTACACGGTCTCGATTAGGGCAAGGCTTTGGTGTAACACCTCCCATTGAAACGGTAATATCCTGGACAAAAGACTGACAATACAACTTGCAGCAGATCCTTTGTCAATTATATTTCGTGAGTCTTACACCAAATCGTTGCCTCGATTAGCCTGTTCCTCTGGCCCTTACTGGTTCTGTGATCGGTCGCTTGCGATTGTGAGGTTTCCAGCAGTGAAACATACATGTGCAATGAAAATGCCCGCGCAAACCAGCCTGGTTACGTCACCCCCAATGTAAATAGCATGATATCCAAAGGCTATCCTCGCTCTTCAAAAATAGAGTAACCCTTTAGAGGGAATCTATTAAATGCGGGGCGCCATTATCCGAATTTAACCATTCAGAGCGCCTGATAGGCCGTGCGTTAGCAGACTCTTATCGGGACTGCCCAGGGGAGACTAGGTTCCGACGTCAGTTGGGGTGATATAAAAAACACCAAAAGGGTACATTTCGCGCTGTAGATTGTTTGTCATCTTGACTCAATTCCAGCTGAAATTTGAATTCAAATCATCGGCACTCTCCGCCCCACTATTTGCGAATGCTAGATATTTCCGGGACTCCTGCAGAATTTTGTGCAGGAACAGACTCGAATTAAGGAGAGGGTCAGACCCAGTCAGCAAATCGGAGCTCGATCTGTCTTTAATCAGATTGCCAATTCGCACCATTTACATGAAAAAATCTCTCAAATTATCGCACTCTATATTGAATTGCTTGTTGCATTTTGCAATTAGATTGGTCTATATTTTCTTCTGTGATTGAACTGAATATGTGAATTGATGTGGATAGCAGAACTGATCAATGTGCTGACATGCAGCATTTCAGACTCGGCCTAAGAGCATGCTCCATCTTATGTACCGGTACCAGTTTAGGATATCAAAATAGACCACCGAAGAGTTACTCCGGAAATATGACAACGGTCCTACGTCAGGTATCTAGTTTCGCATCGCTGAAAGTTGTTGAGAAGAAACCTAAGCATATTTCCTTGAGCATATACCACTCTTGTTCACGTACCAATGAAGTGAAATAATAAAACATATATTGCTACCTCGAAAAAAAGCCTCAAATATTCGGTTTTATCAGATATCGGTAAAATTAAAGTGAAATACAATTGCGATGAAAACAACCCGGAAATATTGGTTCATCACGAGAGAGGAGTGATGGCGAATCTTCAGGGGAAAATGGTGGGTGACGGAGTTGTACAATAAAATTGCTTATCTCTCCTTAATGTCTTGTTGATTTAGAGACACAACCTGCTCACTGGAGTTAATACTGGCGGATATTACCAACAACCTACTCACCTGCCGGTACCAGTATAGAATATAAAAAAAATACCACTGACGAATTAGTACGGAAAAATGACACAGGTCTCACGACATTAACTAAACAGCGGAAAATTGCTGAGATAAACCGCAAACTTATTGCCTTGAGCGTATAACGCCCTTTTGTCGTATGTCACCACCAACCTGCTCACTTGGCTACGACTGTGTATATTATCACCCCAGCACTGTGTAATTTCAGGTAGACTCTTTCGTTATTCGTCAGAGTCACTACTGACTTCACTCTGAATATACACTTTTTTTCCAGTGCGCAACTTATATGCGTCACTCCAGGTTAGACCTTTCTTAAATTCTCCGCGTGTTTGCGTCACTCCGAACTATGGTGGCTGATATCTGCCATGTCGTATCATCGTACTATCGCCCTATTTGTACTGGCGCGATGGTACGATGGTACGATGCGATGGCACGATGCGATGGTACGATGACACGATACGATGGCACGATGCGATAGTACGATGGTACGATGCGATGGTACGATGGCACGATGCGATGATACGACGGCACGATGCGATGGTACGATGGTACGATGGAAATTCGTCCATCTTACCATCGTACCATCGCATCGTACCATCGTACCATCGTACCATCGTATCATCGTGCCATCGTACCATCGCGCTTCGGAAGAGTTGCTCAAGTCGCTTGATCAAACGAAAGTCATGCGCAAATAGATTATATTGATTGAGTTTTAATTGTTTTCATCGTACCATCGTGTCATCGTACCATCGTACCATCGTATCATCGTACCATCGTGCCATCGTGCTATCGTACCATCGTATCATCGTACCATCGTGCCATCGTACCATCGTATCATCGTGCTGCCAATTGGACGCAATGAAGACAACTCTGTCAGCTCTGTTGGCCCAATTTCTGGTTATCTCTCCTGATTCGAACATTTCGAAATAGGGACGAATTTCCCTCCAGTTACTTGATCAAATGAAAGTCATGCGCAAATAAATTATATTGATTGATTTTTAATTGTTTTCATCGTACCATCGTATCATCGTACCATCGTGCCATCGTATCATCGTACCATCGTGCCATCGTGCCATCGTATCATCGTACCATCGTACCATCGCGCCAGTAAAAATAGGGCGATAGTACGATGATACGACATGGCAGATATCAGCCACCATACCGAACAGATACTTTTCTTTTGCATAAAGTTCCAGCGTCCCTCCAGGTTAGACCCTTTATTTAACTGTCAGCATCGCTGCGTCAATCCAGACACCAATCTGCTTATTTGCCTCTTGCGACGATTTTATAAATATGCCGTCAGTATATTTGCCTGACTTCTTGTCAGTACGCCGGCATCGTTTTTCACCACCCTTGTTATGTTGCTTTTAACGTAACTGTTT
This sequence comes from Hanleya hanleyi, assembly GCA_036873755.1. Lineage (NCBI taxonomy): Eukaryota > Metazoa > Mollusca > Polyplacophora > Lepidopleurida > Hanleyidae > Hanleya > Hanleya hanleyi. Next base: position 11,750 of record JAVTVY010012790.1, read on the forward strand.
CACTCCAGGTCACACCCTTCTTAATGGTCAGTGTCACAACCTCACTGCGGACAGATAACTTTGTCTATTGCGTAAAGTACAGGCATCACACCAGGCTAAACCCTTTCATAAATTGTCACCGTCACCTTTGATTGTGCCTAAGCGATCATCCGTTTAGTACTTACGCACATAATCTCAAGTTTGTGAAAAATAATTTTTGGTACGAAAAGTTATCAGTATTTTAGAAAATGATCGTTATAGTTGAAAAAAGATATCCTCCTGCGATTTGAAGCAGACAAACACCGCAAACCTTGAGAGAAGAAGACTGATGACCCCTCGTGGTCGATATTTTGAATTTACCCATGATTATTTCACTTAGGATTATTCGAATGAACTCAAGATGACGCCGACACGATCAGCTATATATGCATTTAATGTTCATTTTCCAATTCATTTTCGTGGAGGAGCTATTTGAAAAGTCATCTTTTCTCAAAGCCAAGTCGATCAAGCCAATATGAGTATCAGTCCCCGGCGATACAGTTATGCCAAGACGAGAGATTCTGGAATGAAGCAGTTACACGGATAAATGAGGGAGGATCTGAGTCACATACACGTGATCACATACATGACAAAATGACCGGGATAAATGAAATATCCTTGTTCGAAAGGAAAATCCTGCGGTTTTGTTACTGTTTCACTGGTCCTTCATTGCTATCACAGCTGAGATACATGTCTCATACGTGGCATAGTACGTTATAAAAGGTGTAAAATATTCCCCTTTTTAAAGGAATCAACGTTGATGAGTGAACGAGACCATCCATCTATGCCAAAGCTCAGTTGGCTACCGGCATATTTACAACCGAGACTCGTAAATTAAAGGGACTCTCAACCATATCACTAAACGAAATGTCTCTGGTCCATCACTAGTTAAAAATAACTGCATGATATTGCCACGGCACTATGTACATGGGAAAGAAAAATAGTTCCACTAATCTCATATATATCTTTTATTTTTCTGTACTTTCATATATACAACAGAATAACAGAACTGCTTCCACCCCTGCCTAGCTGTGATAATCTAATTATGTCAACGTCATCAAAAAGTGAAGTTTTATTGACAACGAGTTCGCAATGCGGTATCTCAGCGAACAGTTTCACATGTAATGATGTTTCAACAAGTTTAACCACGAAAACTTAAATGATTGTATAAACTAATCCATCACAATCGATACCAAGTAGGGTGGATGTGCGCTGGGCCAATAGTTTCAATTCAATATTCAGCCCTCGTCCATATAAGAACTTCCGTGTCAATAATCGAAAGGCATGTTTCGTACGACAGTGAGCACATATTCAAAACGTGTATGATATGAAAATAATAGAAACACGAGATGGTTCCTCACCAGAGAGAGCAGTCAATAATTCGTAACATGTGTACATCGTTCCATCGTTTTAGACATTTTGTATATAATATTGTACTGACACAGGCAACATTAGGCTGATCAACCCAAGCCTGCCTCAGGTACTATTAATGCAGGCTTCGCAATTCACTGGCGTTGTAATTGCTATAGTTTGGCGGAGAGAACTGTTGGTGAGCCTTTCTCTGATCTTCTGATCTTCTGCATTTACTGCCAGAGGTGGGAAAGATACCTGGATCGGACTGAAATGGATTAACTTGTATGAATATATAGTGGCGGTAAGTCGGGGATCTCGCGACGGGGTAAAAGTCGCGACTCCCATCCGAAACGTAGGGTTCAGAACAAAAGCACACGAATAACAAATTCACATTGAAAGAAATGCGCAGGAGAATATACAGTCGAACAATATATTAAAGATACGCGGGGTGGGAGAATATACCTGTATTAAGAACGTATATGTATCTTTTATAAATATGAATGTAGACATATTTCAGCTGATAGGCTTCTCAAGTTGTAATATACAGGTCCGAAATCCCAACCCACCGACGATATAATAGACGCTCTAATAGCTCAGAGAACTGAGACGCGAATAGCGAAAACGCATGGACCTTCGAAGCGCACTGCATGTGGAAGAAGAACTGCAGATCAATTAGACCGGTGTGGAGGCTAAGAATGTCCCCTGTATAGGTAGGACACTCTTACCTGGGGCAGACCCTCGTCTCCAGGGTAGGACTGTCCTAGGAAAGGCTGAAGTGTCCTTGGGCATAATCCGTATTACGCTCCATTTATGGAGTAGGACACTGTTAGCCGAGAGAACATTCTAAGTGGTTACAGCAGTGGCGGTTGTAAGTATCCTACAAGACAAGTGTTCCATTTGACTGATTGGGCACGGTGTTTGTAGCTGTCGTGTCTATGGTGATGTGGGTAAGCATGTTCGGATAGTCAGCATCCAGTATAGCGGATTTGATCTCGGCATTGTGCAGGTTCGAACCCTGTCGAGGTTGGTTGTATTTTCGTTCTATAAACAGGCTATTGTTATGGATTGATATTTTGGCTCACGTCCAATACCAACATAAGAAAGAACTGGAAGGCAAGGAAAGCCAGTATTTTTAAATCCAAATGAATAAGGTTCTTTGGGGCTCTAAAGTTAAAATTCAAACAAAAGAAGTTGAGATTTCTTATTAACAGTACTTACATCCTTTCTGCAAATTAGATCTGTAGTGTTGCAGGAACTCTTTGCATACTTCACACCATCTTCTGTTCGAGTGAGGTGTTACAGTACATCGTAACTTTTGATTCTGGCGTCTTCCTTCTATAAAAATATTAATATATTTTATAAATAGGCATACATGTATAACTCATATTACCAGTATTGTTTGATTACAATCATGTGAATGTACTTATTCAAGGGAGTATGAAACACCATTACTGTACTCGATGGATTATTAAAATATGTCATTCAAGCTTTCCAAATATATATGGCATAAAACTGTAAAACAGAAATGTCCAAAAAGGGTTGTCACTTTCACTGACCCAGAACGCATCCTTCGTGATTCTATTTCCCATACATTTATATGATAGACCTATTATATGATAGAACAGAGATGATAGACCTATACTTGTTTATACATGCATTTGAACTTTTGATAAATCATGTGAAATATTTTCACAAAATCCATGTACCGATACTCTAACACTAATTACAGTGAGATTTAAAAGTTGCCAACAAGAGGCAAGAGGTAAGAGGTGCACTTGAATGGCTGTTGGTAAATTTGAGTAAGAATTAGGTCCCCCTCAGCCCCCGACCCACCCCGCTCCGATTATGTTCGAATCCCCTACGCTCTGACGCCCACCACAAACTGAGTTATTAATTTGTGCATCGCCTACTCATATATTTACAAACCTTCAACAGAAGCCTGTGGCAGAAGGAAAACCGGCACTTTTCAGGTTGATCTGTAATATCAACATAGAGACACCCCATAGTCTATCCACAGGTACAGAGGAGTCTTCTCCTGAAAATAGTTGCATGCAGGCAGTTTTACTATAGTGAGTAGTTTGTCATTGATTGACTGAGCGAACAAATGCATTCTGACCCCCTCGACCAACACTGTAACTTTGTAAGAATTTTGGCAGAATGTGACCACGGTCCACAGTATCCTTATTCCTACGAAGTAGGTTCTCATTTGCAAATTGTCCAGTAATGAGTGAGTGAGTCAGTGAGTGAGCCAGTCCATCCGAATCCTTTCGTCGGCAAAAAAGGAGAACTGTTGACATTAGAACCTTGATTTTTGGCATGACGGTGCGGGACTGTTACCAGTAAGTTCAGAGCTGACCTACTTTTGATGAAAATTTCTGGTGATTTTCGATGAAAATCACTGCTGATTCTGACTTGGGCAGTGCCCAACTTAATATAGGCAGGATTCAACTGGGGCGTTGGGAGCAGGGAAGAGGGATTTCGAAGAGTTTAGTTCGCGTCGGAGTCCTAATGCCTACCCTTCGTAGGTCCTGTGACATTAGTCACACTGCCAGGAAAGAAAATGAACAGAGCAAATTGAAAAAGTTAATACCTGTACTATCGTATTAAACTATTTCAAACCGTTAGAACTAATCCGCCACTGTCAGAAAGTTCACCGAAGCTTCTTACCGTGGTTCTTATAAAACTACCTTTATTTACCTCCAGTACAGAAAAGCATAGCTACGGGTAATAACTCAATGCCTGAAAAGCATAAACTACATGTACCAGAAGAAAAAAAATGTGTACGGTACAGGGAAATCCAACAAGCCAAGTGTACCGGTCACCACCATGGCTTGTCTGTCCTTGGGTGTCTTCGTCGATATTGCTGATGTTATAAATATCTTCTTTTTTTTCGGAATATAATTATTTCCAAAATTTTCATAGAACACAATGACAGTGCCCACATTTGGGCCATTACATGCCGAATGAACAATACATTTATGAATGGCAATGAAGCAAAGACTACGGTGAAATAAAAAATACCCTCCCCGCCCCCCTTCGCTCACCACCCCAATCAGGACCGTAGCCAGGATTTACTGTGGAGTGGTTCGCCTTCACTCCAAAAGGGCACATCAGGGGGTTCGCTGTATGGGTAGAGGGGCAAATAGGGGATTCGATTCAGTGTTTGCAAAGGGCCATTATATGAGAAAAATATATAGGGGGGTTCGCCCGAACCCAGAAAATCCCCCTTGGCTACGGGCCTGCCAATTGATGTTGTTAATAACAATATAAATATTTTTTCTTTTCCCGAATATCATTATTTCTCGAATTTTCATACAACACAATGACGGTGCCCACATTTGAACAATTACATGCCGAATGAACAATACATTTATGAATGACAATGAAGCAAAGACTACGATGAGATGACATGACATAATGACGAAACATATCGACATTGTATCCAACATAAACTACATTACGGTACTGATTCCCTAATACGCAACATCGGTCTGACATCAAATTTAACGGCTAATAAAATGAATGGAAAACTGTACATCTCTGTCATAAATAACATCGATGAGACAAGATTCTTACCTTGCTGTTCAACATCCACTGATTCTGTCGTCTTCCTGCAGTGCTAAGTGCCTGTTTCGCGCGCGCGCAAATGTGTGACGTCAGACGAGACAAGTGTTGTATTACTGCGCGGATTGTGTTGCACTGCACACAAAGTAATCCGTCGTCGATGTTTATACGACTTCACAAAACTATTTCAAAACTAAAGCTCAACGATGAAATCATGTATATGAATGCTTCTAGGCGTATTTTCACATACTTTAGGACAAACAGCTAACGAATGAAGCCAAATACAATATATGCAAATTTGTCACGCCATATAAACACAATATTACGTTTAGGTTTGTGTGTTTGAATTAAACACACGAAATATGCGTTTAGTAATGTGTTGAAGATATCCGACAATTTGTGTTTAAATGCTAAACATGTCATGCTTTGTGCTACTCTATTGTGTTTAGGATTGTGTTCTGAGTTAAACGCCTAAAATATTCGCGTTTAGGAATGTGTTTAGGAATGTGTTAAGATCCATGAAATGTGTTTAAATGCTAAACATGTCATATACTTATGTGTTGCGGAATGTGTTTTTATCCACAACGTGTTTAATTTGTGATGTGTCAAAAGAAAAATGTGTATCGATTTTCAACACTTTCCTAAACACGTTAAGACCTGAACGTGTCATGATGGTGTTTAAATCCTATACGCCACATTTACAGTGTAGTGGCGGGGGGGGAAATTCGCGACTCCCATCCGAAAACGTAGCGTTCAGAACAAAAGCACACGAATAACAAATTCACATTGAAAGAAATGCGCAGGAGAATATACAGTTGAACAATATATTAAAGATACGCGGGGTGGGAGAATATACCTGTATTAAGAACGTATATGTATCTTTTATAAATATGAATGTAGACATTTTTCAGCTGATAGGCTTCTCAAGTTGTAATATACAGGTCCGAAATCCCAACCCACCGACGATATAATAGACGCTCTAATAGCTCAGAGAACTGAGACGCGAATAGCGAAAACGCATGGACCTTCGAAGCGCACTGTGGAAGAAGAACTGCAGATCAATTAGACCGGTGTGGAGGCTAAGAATGTCCCCTGTATAGGCATGTCCGTAGGACACTCTTACCTGGGGCAGACCCTCGTCTCCAGGGTAGGACTGTCATAGGAAAGGCAGTAGTGTCCTTGGGCATAATCCGTATTACGCTCCATTTATGGGGTAGGATACTGTTAGCCGAATTTTTCAAAATTTACTCTTTTTCAAAATGACATTACTGTGACGTCATCATGGCGGCTATCTTGGACTTTATTTACATTTTCTTCTAGAGCTTGACCCAAAGATATAGTGTGCCAAGTTTCAGCCTTCTAGCCCCAGCGATAGCGAAAATATATAGAGAGCTCTTGCCGCACCCCCCCCCCCCCCCAGGCTGGGATACACCCCGAATCGCCCGAGGTTTACGAAAGAAGAAAGAACCCCCCCCCCCCCCCCCCGCCCCCTCGTACAGTCAAACTAAGGATTATTATTTCAAAGTTGTTGAATACTTCAGGTAAGACAGCTTTCTATATTGGGGAACAATCATTTTTTTACACCCTCGTTATAACCTCATTTTTCAACCGACGTCGTTTTTCTTTTTCATCAAAGTAATAGTATTAAACCATAAGAGCTGGCCCACAACAACTGGGTACAATATACAAACATTAACACACCCGTCTTTAAATGTATCAAAACAGCGTGAGACAGTCCAAGAGGACTAAATATAATGTAATCATTCCAAACATAGGAACCTAGATTTCTTTGTTTTTTGTAAGTACTATAGGGAAAGTGTAATTATAATTATCGTGTACTAGCTGTTTTCCCCACCAAAGCGTTTTAAAATTTGACGGTATTCTTGGAGAAATTTAAAATAGTCTCTATAAACGGATGGAGACAGTTGAATTATTGTATCTTTTACAAGGACTGGGATATTCACAGTGAAACAAGATATATACACGCTATACAGACCTACAGTTCGCTCCCCTTGACCTTGGTTGAATAGATTTTATCCCCCATTGCAGTTTCCTTCTGTGAATTGTACACCCGTGTTCTTTGTCAAGCATTTCATCCAAAAACAGCTACTTATATACACCATGTGTATATTTACACCAGTTCCTGACAGTTACTGGAGAAAGTAATCAACCGGTACTGCTCAACCTCTTTTCGAAGTGTGTGTATTCATTTCTAAGCAATATTTCACGTTAACGATTGGCGTGTAAAAATGCCCATGTCTACACGTACACGCACCTGGTTAAGGCTTAGACAGGATAATATTTGTCATTTCAAACTGTGTATATGGTTGACTCAAGAGGTGAAATCAGCTGGGCGTCAAAGGTCTTTCATCCGACTGGCTAATATGTATATTCGTCATTAAGCGATACATAACAATACTGTCACTGTACAACAAATGTTAATATATTTGGAACTTTCAAATCATATCACTGGGAAACTATGACATTTTAAAGACATTTTTGATAAACATAGGCATAAGAGAAACGAAAGAAGAACGAGAACGATACGGGTATGAAGTAACAAAAAAGACTGATTAAGGAATGAGTACAGAGCAGCTATTGACTGTGTTTACCTCATATATCTCTCATTTTACAGCTATGCCTATATATGTCCTCAGAACAAAACATTTTGTTCGTTTTTCAGCAAAAAACAAAACAATGGAATGGCTATCCAGGATCTCCATGCTCATTTAGCGATCAGCGGTCAGTGAAAAAATCATAAATCTCCCCGATGTGTGCCGATTTTTGCGAGAGAAAACAGCTTTGACAAAGCGGAATTTGAATGTAATCTTTCAAGATCCCTCTCCCGTGGCCAGGGGTGATCTGTTATTGATAAAAAAAATCCTGAATACACGGGGACAAAAGGCTCTGAGTATATTTATAAAAGTACTCCAAGAATCAGAAAACCATGCTGTCCTGGAGATGTGTACGAAAACCACTCCGTCTATGGCATTCGACAACGCATATAAAAGATTTTGACGATGAACAACTTGTGTACGTTTTATCACTGATGTTTACGGTGTTCTACTTCAATGAGAGTTTATCACAGGTGAAAGAAGATGCCGAAGTTGACCAATGGCTCACCAAGATGGATACAGATCACAGTATTAATTTACTCTGGCTCTCACAGTTCCAATGTGGAGCATGGCGCGAAAAAGAACAGAAAACGCAGGATTGGAAAGACGACTTTAAAGGTGCTGAAGAAAAGATTCCAGAAACTGGAGAAATGGTTTCTATCACAGTACACTTAACTCTATTGCACAATAAACTGTTCTGTTGTATTTAATACACTGTGATTTCAGAATAATAAAAAAGTATTACAGCAGGTCGAATACCTGTATTGTAACAAATCAGGATCCACTGATGTAGTGCTTCCTCGATTTGGAATTCACATCCCGAGAGAGATAGAGAGAGAGAGAGAGAGAGAGAGAGAGAGAGACGTGGTGTGCAGTGGGAGTGGAAGAAATAATAACACAAGATCAGGGTATGTAACTTTACACGAATAAGATGTTTTAGTATTATACTCGATTATGCTGCAACATGTCATATACAACAACGGTTATTCGACGTTAAGACAGGGTATGATCAGTCTATTTTGACACTGTAAGACGGTCACAATTAGAAGCGTCTGGTCCATCACACATAAGTTAGCCGTCGTCCATTAAAGAATATCCGTGTCCATAATCCAAAGACCTATTCCATATAACAGCATTAGCACCAAATTCAAAAAGATATAATATATAGGTACGGAGGTATACGGGTTAAAATAATGCTGGTTGTTGGTACTGGGGAACGGGCTCTTCGAATTTTTCATCTTCATCATCCGAAAAGGGTTCTATGGTATCCGGAAGCAATTTCTCGAACGTCTTCTTGCGCATGCTCACGGAAAATTCCCACGCCTCCGAAGTTGTGAAATCTAATTCTTTCTGTATGTACCGCTTGGTATTTTTTACTTTCTCGTGAAGACCGTCCTAGCGAAGTTCATCCGTTTGACTTGTTTCAAATAGAGACCCGTCAAAGTTTGTGCAATCTCTGGGCGTATGGACGTATAGGCTGCCTTGTTTACCGAGATGTTTCAAAAGTTGTTGTCCTCGTCGTCCTCATTCACGTCTTTTTCATTGTCTTCCGCATCGACGTCATCGTCAATATCGTCTTCGTCGCTAGGTGGGTCGCTGGAAACGTCATCTGGTACATCCAAGACTCTCGAAGACAGCGCATGAAAACAGGACTGTCGGTTCAGGTCGGTATCGTTCTGTCGAATGTCGGCTATCGCTAGTCTGACGAGTATTTATTCTTAACTATCCGTTCGAACACGTGTTTGTTTTGAACGATAGCTCTAGCGTACGCGTCCTTCCAGCTGATGTTGTGAGTTTTCAACCCACGGGCTGTTCCTTGAATATTCAGATGAATCTGATCATTAATGACCAGAGATGTCATACCCGAGACGAGTTTTAAGTACTGTCCGCGTAAATATCGTCGCAGTCGAGTGGTCAGTGCATAATGCGCCAGGATTTCGGATTTCTTCCTGGAATATCCTTTGCGTTGAAACTCTTTTTCTTTCGATTCTAGTATCTTCTCAACTTCCACGTACATACTGGTTATCAAGAGCTGTCGCCATACCGCTTTATCGACATATTCTTTGGGGAATCTATAGACTGGCCTGGCCTGAAACTTGACTGTATCTCGGTAGTTACTGATTGGATATAGAGTTCGCTCCGTCTTCCGGGGACTAGGTGTATGCGTTGATAGCGAGTACGGGGTGTGTTGACTTGTCGGCCTTTTGAGGGAAGATACTCTGGTGCAAATAGATGACGGAGAGATTGCGATGATGGAACCCTTTGGTGAATAGGTCCGCGATTTTCGAATTTTCCTTGGTCACGCCCATCAGGTCATCGAGTACGATTATATTGACATGGGCGGAATCGAAGTAATACGGTCCGTCTATGTTGAGAGGAATTCCGGGAACGAAGCTCGCGTTGTTTATTCGCGTATTCTTGTACGCGCTCTGCCATTGGCTATAATACCATACCACGCGTGTCGGAGCAGGGACGTTTTTCCGCATGAGAACAGACCGCTCACCGTCATGGTACAGGGATGGTCCAATACTCTTGTCTGAGACGTGAGTGTCGATCGTTCTTCGCGCGTACGTTGAACTAGTACGTCACCTGGACTCCTTTGCCTTCGTCAACGCGATTTTTATGTAAGGAAAGCAAATGTCTACGTAGACTGAACGGGCTTGACAATAACATTGTGTGACATGCGTAAGCCATGGCTCTCATCTCCAGCGACATCCGCCGTATAATAGAGGATCCCCGATGTATGTCGCGTTTAGATGCAAGACCTCGGAGCTCGGGGATGGGACGCTTGGGAGCACGGAGCTCGGGCGACGAAGCGCTTAGGGAGCTCGGAGCTCGGTAAAAATTCGACCGTGCGAATGTATTGCAAGGAGAACCCCATATTTGCGCAAGCCTGCTTTATCCAGAATACCACGGAAGCCGGCACATGATAAATTCGCGACAGCGGATTATCAAAAATGCTTTTGAAATTAAATTTTTTCCATATCCTTAATGTTATTAGCCGTTGAAAATTCGTATAATCCTTTCGATCCATTAACATACTCACAGCGCACTTATCCTGTCATGGAAATAGATCACTGTGTATATATAGCCTGTGCACGCATATCATGCATGACAAGTAGAAAACTACGGAAGCGCGTAAATGCCAAATACGTGAGTGACGTTTATTTTGTCTCATATTCTTTACTTCAACTGTAGCAAGTTCTATAAAGTTTCCTGATTCGCTAAATTTCAACGCCAATCTTTCGAAGTTCGATCTGTCGACTCTAACCTTTGACCTTCTGATGACATTCATCGACTGTGGCCAGTCCTATACCGACCTGACTACCACTCCTAAGCTTACAGCAACATCAGCTTTCGAAATTTTCATGTGGAGGGATTTGGAGCTTGCATTAATTTCTATTAAATGTAGCCAATGAAAGGATAGATGGTCATCCTGGTTAGACGTGTGTACCAAAATGAAAGGTAACTGTCAATCAAGCACATGGTAATAATCATATTATTTTATTTTCATACATCAAGAGCACGACCCTCAAATTATAAAAAAACGCAGGCTTTCACGTGAATATTCGACGCATTGGTATGGCCATTCGCATCGCATCACCGTAGTCTTATGATGTGCTATCCTGCATATCGCTCCAATTAATTATTTGTCGCGTTCTATCAGACATAGCTCGGTGTAATTGACTGTTTGATACCCGTAGGCAAAAGTTTGTCACCAGCACGGTAAATCGCTTTGTTTGCATAGCTATTTCCATAACATGGGCCAGGGACCAGAATATGCATGAACATGTCTCGTTTCAGGCCATTGTGATCGGCAAAAATTACATTGTATGTAAATGTTGTCAGACAGTGCTTCTCATATTTACCTCTACGCAGAATCTGAGGGCGACGTTTCACGTGTGAATTAGCTGGTCATAATTGGAGATGGTATGAACTGAAAAGAAGACAAGGGACGAATTGTCCTCAAGTTGAAGGACAGGTCAGTTTACTCAAAAAAATGAAAACGGAAATACCCGAAGATAATATTTCACTTTATTTCGGGAGAAAGTTTGCAGATCCAAATGACTGGCATATGGAATTTGCAACGTGACATATTCTTTATATTTTAAAATGTTTTCTATAAAAATTTGAGGGATTTCTATGGGTTTTGCACACTTTTTCATAACATTTAAGTTTCAGAATTCTACAGCATGTAGAAACTAATGTAGCCATCGAAACGAAATTTGCGCAATTTAAAAGCATACAGAATTTGCTACCTGTCAGTCAGCGGTCCCTTACAAACCAATAAGCTGGAGAATTTGTGGGGTTTGTGTCGGGCAAGCTGTGTAGGGATCACGTGGGGAATGTGTAGGACAGCCAATGTGGGGAATGTATAGGGATTTGGTAAAATCCCCACATTGGACTTGGTCGTGGAAAAGGAGTTTCTTAATGCTGCTTAGCTGAATGAAATCCCCGCACTCATTCTTTCGTCAAATATTCAGAAATGACTTTTCTACGTGGATTTGTTCGCCTGTAGGCTTACAGCCGTTCTCGCAAAAAAGACTGTTTTTCATATCTATTCATCATTCAACCTCAAACCAGTTTTGGAGAAACCTGTTCATTGCTCGTAAAAATCTATATATTCAATAACTATTATACTTCCATAAGTCTGCTATTTTGTTAATGAGGATAGGTATAGGATATCATATTGTACGTGATGAGGCTGACGGTCAGGGAACTCTCAGCATTCCGAGTTTGCAACATTGTTTACTCTACATTTCATTGATGCTCATCTACTTCGCATATTCACCAGATAGTAGAGAGCTACATTTGCACATTCCGTCGCTTCGTCGCTCAGTATTTGGGTGGCAGATTGCAAAACCAACTCAACAACGAAAATGATGGGAAGAAAGTATAGTTTGGCAATAACTCGATAAAATAAATCGATAGAAACACAAATACGATTAAACGCGGTATAGTTATTGGTGGACTCCCCTTCTGCACCAATGAACAGGAAAGAGTGAATCAAGGGTGATCATCAGTTCTCATTTCCGCTATTTGAAAGCGTGATTTCGTGCTGTGCACAATCACATGACATTATTGGGTGTGTGTTCATTAATTGAATCGAACATATACATAGTCTGCTTGAAATCAAATGGTAACAGTTTCTCTTGTCGTACATTTATCCATTCTTACTATCAGTATATCACGACAGTTCTTCATGAAATCTCTTTGAGGCAAGGCTATCAATCATAATAATGTTACGTATGTTCACTCGTATTATTCAACTTGGACCGTTAAACCCTATCTTGTCTGGGCCTGGGGGCGAAACCAAGGAAGTTCCCTCCTCCCCAACCACCCCCCCCCCCCCACGCGCAATCGCCCAGGCCGGATAGTGTTAAACGAATGCATGACGTTCCATGATTCACGGACAAGTCAGTTTTATCTCCTCACTGCTGAACCCGCTTTGCCTCTGGTCACGTGACCTACTTGAATTTTTGAATGTGTTGGTTTTCGTTGACGTATGACACGTGACAAGCAGACAATACATAGTCGTTGACCTTGAGCTACTGGTGTTGACAATAAGAGCTGAGAAAGCATGGATATCGTATATTACTGTCTCCCAATCCGACTGAGGGTCCAGTATCACACATTTTTTTATTGTATTTACCTTCGGGTAGCCCGTCCCTCGAACGACCATTTGTCATTCGCGACCCCCCGTGGGCGTTAAATAGCCTCTTCAGTTGTTTAAGTCACTTTCTCCAATCCAATCATATACCCATCCTGACAAAGTTTCACCAGCCATTGACCAAAATAAATATCTCGATGTCCCGGTGGCAGTCAGTGCCCTGTTTGAACTCCTTTTTTTTGCTTTTAGGTTATACATGTAGTGACCCCAATATCGTCCTGATGATTTCGTGACGTTTGGTCCAATACTCTAACCGTACTGGCCGGACAAGCAAACAAACAGACAACGAATAATAATATTTTACTGTCAAATTATTTTCCCAGATTGTCGGGGATCATAGGTGAATTTTAAATATCGACCTAGTGGCTGCAAAGTTTGCCTTTTCACACATCAACGTACCCAAAAAATTTTTTTTAAGAAATGGCATAAATTTGGAAAATCCGACAGAAAAATCGACCAAAACTGTGTTTTTAGAATGAGACGTCCGGGAGGCCATCCCAAATTTGATATAATTTTCCGGTGGAACTGGTCCCCACGTCATAATGATGCTTTTCCATCTTCTAACCCAGAAAGCAAGAAAAATATTTATGAAAGGTGTCGAATTAGCAGGCTGATTTTTGTACTTCTTTGCAATCAACACCGAAGAGAGTTGCGCTTAAGTTCATTGTGGAAATACTTTCAATTATCGTAAAATGATGCATGATATTGTCTTTTTCGCGAGACAAAGGAGCTGATAAATACTCTGAATATTCTGATAGGCTAGGACTGTTCTCATATGTATCCTCCAGCAAGTATAGGATGCTAGTCTGACACTATACAGATACATGTTCTGGAATCTTGCTAATTAGTTTTCAGATACCAGCCACAATGCACGGCACATAATATGAACCAATAGGAAAATATCCGAGTAGTTGCTTCGGAAGCATACAGCATGTCCTCGATATTCCTCCATGTGCCATTATTTGGGGAAGCTTGAATTCCCAAACTGTTACACATAATTTGGTACATGTCTACAGCATGGATGAGTTTGGACAAGTACGAAGGCTTGAAGCCTGAAAAGGAAATGAAAAGTTTCATCAGGATATGCCTTATTCTGACTTTGCAATCGACTCATAATTGGGCATGTTTTAAGCAATAGACTACTAGCATCCACGTCCGCCTTGTTTGATCAAATTTTGATCATACATATATAACCTGTATACCAGTAAACGACCGATACCAGCAAGCGAGAGTCTGCGACTGTGAGTACGCCTACACGGAAAAGCCTTTTGTATAATTGAATAAAAATTTGCATGGACATAGCAGATGACATTATTTATATTTCAAGGAATTTATATTATGTTCAGCAAGTAGCTTGTCGAATGAAGAGCGCAGACGACATTGAGTTTGACAGTATAATGGAATCTATCTGTTTTATAACGTTCAAGATTCTACCGGTTGGTTTTATGTCGAGCAAAACAACCGCTTACTGGTACCAGTAGATAAGGTATTTATGTAGTGGATCATATTGCTTTGCCAAAGTCACAAAAACACCTTTGAACTTGCTTTTTATGCAACGTAAATTATATATAATAAAGACTTAAAAGACAGCAATAGGGACATTAGTGTCGAACAGGCGGCCAATGATACAGCCAACAGCGTTCGCTCAATATCAAAGCTGAAACTCCTCGATGTACATAAGTACATAATCTGATGCCAGAAAAATGCACTAAGTCCAATGTGAACTGCCTGCTTCATTGTGTCTCAGCTTATTAACCCATACATTTTCTAACACACCTCGCGAATTTAAATGGTGGTAATATAGGCATAACGGTTTTGAAAAGAAAAAAAGCTCACTTTATTAGGGAAAACATATTTGTCCTTACCCTGGACCATGAAGTGTAGTATCAAGGTGCGCAATCAGCTAATATGTTGATTGTTTAGACTGTTTGACTAATGGAGTACTTTGAACATACTAGTCGGTATACAATAAATATAAATTCGCTTTTTGTCGACCCTCAGAGGGAACCGCAACATCTAATCAACAATGTAAACTTACTTGGGCCGGATGCAACAAATATTCCCCACATGTCTGGTACGTTGTTGTCGTAGCCGTGGCTACCCACTGATGGGCCACTTTCGTTATAATAGCCATAAGTATTGTTAGGCTGTGGGGAAGAAATGGTAAGGTAAGGCATCGTATCGAACCAACAATAACTTTGATCCATTGAAAGTTTCGAATATCCGGTACGTACGTCGAACAGTTTTATAATGACGGATTGCTTTGGACTGAAATGGATTACTTGAACACCTCATCGTCGTACGATAATTACGAACATTAAATCAGTTAAAATTTCAATGCCCCTATTCTCTCCTTCCCCACAGATCAAACAGCACATAAAAAATAAGATTGTATTCTAAAGATCGCCTGGGCCGATTCCATACTTTTAACGAAAGAAGACACCAGTTTTGTGGTGTGTATATCTTACAACATAGTTCCGTGATTGAATCATGTATGTCTTTAAATGTCAAAACGTCTGTACAATTCCTGAACTGATGAATCAAATTCCTCATCATTTGGTTTTCCACAACACGTTCATGTGCATCAATCCATCTACAAGCCATGGGCAGCAGATTTCTTTATCACTGATGCAAATATCTCCAAGTGCAAGCACGGTGAATGCATTTAGATTACATGTTATCAAAGTAATGTCGACATTGCTAAATGTTAATTATGCCATCACCTAATACAACAAATCTGATTCCAGTTGACTTCGTCTTATCTTTTCATAGTTGATTTGAGGAAAACACAAGCATGTTACCTTCAGTATTATCCATCCTTGCTCGGCTGATACAATAATTGGCGCTATTCTGTCATTCTGTCTGTGATGCCAATGTTCTGGAGTCTCCTGTCTTTTGTACGCTGAGAAGTGCCGAGGAGAATCATTCAGGTCATTGTAAACCTGTTATATCAGAAGTAACAAAATCTTTGTTGAAATTGATGTTCCTTCTTATGCCCAACGCGGAACTGAGAGACGAAGCGTTAAAACAAGGTGATAGAGGCTTTGATATTCGATTCGATTTGGAATTCAATTTGACGGAATAAGATAACATGATTTTGGAGAAATAACATCAGACAAATAGCCGGACTATGTGACAGTAACCAGTTTTGAATAGAACATTTTCAAGGATAATAGAGATTTGAAGAAACATATTTCAGTACTGTTATTTGATGCAAATGGCGTTCGATAATACTGCATCTCTTGTCAGATTATTTCCTGACGACCGTTTGCAAGGTTGAGTACTGCTAATTCGTAGTATCATTCAAAGAATCATGCAGATATAAACTGTGGCAAAATTTTGCACGATTCATATTCAATCACTTAGTTTTGCTTATACCCTTGATAAATATATCCTCAAGATTTCTTCACATGCAGATAACCAATTTACATTTTCAGATGGGGAATAATATATCAAATCAAGATAGATCGTAAAACTATACATGTACGTCAGTGACTGCAATTATAGTAGATTAAACAAGCGTAATCTGCTCTAACTGGTGTTACTGTCGCGATAATATCTATATCTATATATATATACATAGGCTTTGAGTGAGTGAGTGAGTGAATAGGGTTTAACGTCGCTTTCAACATTTTTTCAGCTATATCACGACGGGGAAGGGAAGGGAGGGGAGGGGGAGGGGCAGGGGTACCTACTTGTAACAGAGCAGATCTAATGCTGCCATTTTATAGTGCTGTCCCACTGAAATATCATGCCGTCATAGGCTTTGAGGTTACTACGGCTTATGGTTTTCTAAAAAAAATATTTTAAATTCCATTTTATAATTTTCTCAGGCTTATAGGACAGAAAGTATCAAAAACCGTGCATTTGAACAATCGCCTTATTCAAACAAGGGCATTCATCAAAACCAAAATGACCGATTTTTGGACCCTTTGAATTCAAACGTGGGAGAGGAAGCAAAATGACTGACGTTTGGTATCGTCATGCAAAAGTATGAGTGGGGGATCACGTTCGAGCGTGATTCTCAGTCAACAGCAACAACGACTATGACAACACTAGTACTGCCACTGATGTCTTTTACACTAAAGTTTTCATTCTCTCTGTTTTATCTTTAGAATATACGCCTACATATACGTCTTACAAACTTACAAAACATTCACATGCATGTACCTTACCACAACAGATTATACAATAACCTGCCAAAATCGTACGCCAAGCGCCTTTGTCGCAACATATCCTTTTGTTTAGGAATGGGGAGTGGAGATTGTGGGGTAACCCGTTACTGTGGTATTATCGAAAACTTGAAAGCTGGAAAGTGGGAGCAAGTAAAGGTCCGTCAACCCAATATCACCAACCCCTAAAAGATAATATTGAATGGACGCTCACACATTCAGCCAGAAATATACCTTGTCCAGTTTTCCTTCCTTGGGCCATATGCTTAAATGCGGACCGCCGTCAAGCAGCCGTTCCACATCTTCATTGGCGTTGATATAATCGTCAATCTTCACAACACGTTTAGGGGAGACGTCTGTCATACCGTGATCTGATAAAATAATCAGATCAACTTCTTTCCCCAGATCGCGCTTCTCGAGTTCTTCGATCAGCCGGAAAATCTCTCCATCTATATCTTGAACAGTTTGTCGGATGGCTGCACTCCTAGGGCCATATCGATGCCCCACATAATCAAGCATTTCGAAGTATATACCTGGAAAATTGGCAAAATTTATATCTTCTTTCATCCTTGGTCATGTAGATGTTGGCCATGCACTCAAAACATAGGAACTCGACAATAAAGGTGTAGGGCATTATGTCATGAGCTATAAAATAATTGTGAGGGTGACGTTTAAGTACAGATATACTGGCACATTTTATCAAACTGATATAAGTTTTATAAAGATGCTAATATCTGCCCTGAACATGCTGAATGCCCATCCTCAGCAATAAACAAGAATTTTTTCTTCAAATTACGTTTTGTATTATATATATCCACCTGTCATAAGGCATTCAGAGATCTTAGGCTTAATAGTCCGGCAGCCAGAGGGGTGAACCTTGCGCTAGAGATCCCACAATATGTTTTAATGGTTTTGACATGTATGGACCATGCAGATAACGAAACCGGAGGGTGCCCACCTGGCATCCTTGAGCATTTTGATAAACACTTTATTTACATGGCAATCACAGGACAAAATAACTAGTATTATAGGAATGTGAATAATTCTGAATATTTTCCTTATCCTTGAGTTTAGAGAGATTAAAGTTGCCACATTATATCTATGAGTCCAGCTCTACCCGACAATAAACAAATATTCAAGAGGGCCTTCCTGGTGACGTCACAGTGACGTCATTTTCCAAAAAATGCATTTCATGGACAGATTTCTATTTTTTTATTTATGCAAATTTCTGCTCATTAACTGAGGAATAAATTGAAAAATAATTATGTGATATGAAATAAAATACCTTTGACCACTTTTACTTCACAAAAATTAAAATGTAGAAGGAGATACCGTTTATGTTACAAGCGTCTAGTCCGTCATTCATAATCCAGCCGTCGTCCATTAGAGAATATCCGCGTCCATAATCCAAAGACCTATTCCATTTTCCACATAACAGTATTAGCACCAAATTCAAAAAGACAATCATAGTATACATAAACATAGGCTTGTTTCCTGCAAGAGAGAAGCGGTCAACGGTTTTCAATGATGCCGGCAAGACATCATGATGTTCCAAAAATATCAAATCCGTATCGCTGATCAGTAATCTTAATCCATAATATTCGTTATAGAGTCGTCATCTAAAAAAAAAAGATGTATCTCAGTCACGCTTTGATTGTGTCTGTTCATATGAGTACCATGAGGATCTTGAAGTACATGGGTTCATACGGCCCCTAGCCCCGGGTTAAGCGGAATTAGACAAGTTACGAAACGTAGCGCCATAGATCTTGCACGCTACGTTCGTATTTTGCTATCAGCATGCGATATGTATCGCCAAATTTGAGAAACTTTGAGTGGAGGCGCTTGGTGGAATAGCCCTGTTTTTATAAGTTTCTGCAACAATGTTTTGTGACGTTGATTAAAATCATCACATTTAACACAGGATCTAGCAAATGCTACTAAGCGAGATATGTATACGCCATCTGGCCGCCATCTTTAATTTACCCATGAAGCTTTGCTCTGAGCTTTTGCCAAAAGACCCGTGTTAACCACAACATGATAAGCTATAAAGCCTAACCAAAGCTCTCAGTCTTTCGTAGTTCCAGATTGTTGAAGGGGGAGGGGGAAATTCCCCCGTCCCGGATATTCCGGAATGTCAAATACATATGGTATTTTTTTTTGGTTCCGTTTAAGGATGAGTTAGACCCGTCGATAAATTTGACTTAAAGTCTTCCTGTCCGTTTGTGTTTATAACAGAAAAATGAAATGATTTGGAACAACAATTGATACAAACTTAACAATAATGATCATATGTTTAAGGAAATATCTGTGCAACGAAGATGACCTTGACTGCTATGTATGTAAAGGTAATTGTATCTGCATGGACGCTACTTCAATACTAGACAGAAATGACCAGAGTTTTCTTTAAAGAAACTTTCCTTTTCTTTATAGTTGTACAAACATTTTTCAGGATTTATTCTTTTACGAAAGACCCGAATACGAGTTGGAACCGCTATATACCAATTGTGATTCTGTTGATTTAATATTTTTCCGTGATTTCATATTTTTTATTTTACACTAATTTGTTGTAAAAGTCATAATAAACATATTTTTGACTCGTGGCGTTTAAAAACAAAAGCAGCATCGAATCACTGACATTTCATTTCGCCATTCGATCTCATGATCATAATGTTGTGAAAAACAACGATACGTGTATGTTGGACTAAGCTATTGTCGCAAAGGTCAAACACCCTGCACTTGATTGGAGTTAATGAGTAGAATTTTAACGTCTCCAACATTTTTAGTCATATCGCGACACATAATCCCGACACCGGACCAACTCGTCCTTGAACTAATCGCTTGACGGCATGACAGTGAATCTGAGAATATGACATATTTGTTTTCTTTTTAGTGACCCAATACCTTCCAAAGCCGACAATATAGCTTTTGCTTCTGCAGTGAATATCGAACTTTTACCTGATAGTCGACAGGTTTTAGTTTTGGAACTAAAGATAGAGCACATGCTACTTTCTCACCATCTTTAGAATCATCTGTATAAATAACCTGGTACGATCTGTATTTTTCTCTCAATAGATCAAATTATTATGTATGCACGAGCTGGCTCGTGTTTGCCTTTTTATATTTCGTTAGTGTAATATCTACTTCTGGTTTAGCTAACTGCCATGGTGGAATTGGTAAGAGCTTGTTCGGTAAACTTTGACTAATCTTAATACCAGCTGCTACAATGTGTGGTTTCATACGAATTCCAAGAGGTGGAATAATGGAGGGTAAGCATCCTTTAGAGCATGTTCTGAACGCTCCAAGGCAAGACTTAGTCCTTGATAGCGAATAGGAGCTAGCTTTGGTTTGGTTTCGTTATCTGCATGGTCCATAGATATCAAAACTATTAAAAGCTATTGGGGGACCTCCAGCGCAAGGTTCGACCAAAAAAACTATTTGGCTGCCGGAATATAAGGGTCTGTGCAACTACATTATGAGTGACAAAACACAGTAATGATAGTGTTAACAATTAGATTGTGAATAACAAAATTCAGTAATGATGGTGCAAGCAGCTACACGCTGAGTGAAAAAAATGTTTGCGATTAAACAATGTGACGTGCATTATTCAATTGTATAATGAGGTGATGTTTATTGCTATAACAAAATTTTTGAAGATGTTTTTTGTTTATAGTGGTCAGGAGTTTAATAAGTGGTCTACCGATACATCACCATTTTCATTAACATGTATGGCTACTTGTAATTAAACACTTAGTACGAGAAGCAACATCAGAAATCCTAATCACTATGACGTCGTTGTCTGCCTTCAGTGTCAAGCTATTTTATGCGATAGGATTGTTGAACTAAAATTTGTCCATTTTAATTAGTCATTTACTTTGGAGCAATTATGTCTACAATTCTCTCTATATAAAAAACCATAATAATTGTTTCATGTACTGAAGCTGAATTACATGATGTGGTGTCAATGTATTCGTGTTCACTGGAGCAAAGGTCAATAATGCCGTGTATGGTCATAGGGGTGTGTGTGGTTTAACATACGGCAAATTGACTGGAAGAGAGAGAGAATTAAGATTTAACGTCGCGTTCAGCAATATTTCAGAAATATGGCGATGATCAAAAAGAATTCTAAGTATTCAAGTTTATAACTTAGTGATCCAACACATTAAAACATACATTAAAACTTATACAGCAAACCGATTTCTCTCTAAAACAGTCTTCTTTCACCCGACCAAAAATATTCTCTAAAGTAGCTGCTCGATGAAAAGAATGTCTTACAATCTCAAAATGTATACAGTCGATAACAATATGTTTCACTGTGAGATCTTCGTGGCATGCAATACACTTTGGGACTGGCTCTCTGTTTGGTAAATGTTCGTGAGTTAATCGTATATGGCCGATTCTACATCGCCTGATCATGGCTTGATGGAAACGTTTCTGGCTGTTCAAATGAGTATCATCTACAGTTTTTTTAACTCATGAACAGAGGTTTGTTATTATTCACAGTATCCCATAAAGATTGAAACAGCTTTCTCACATTAGTACAGACAAAGGGTCTGAAATCGCTATATGGGATTCCAACCCGATGAACCTCATTATCTAGGGCTGCCTTAGCCATTTTATCAGCCGCAGTATTACCTCTAATGCCAACGTGACTGGGCAACCAACAAAGCACAATATCAATCTGTTGATCAAATCTACAGTCATATAACTGTAGAATATTCAAGATGGTGGGATAAGTCGAAGTTCCACTTTTAATCGCTTGAAGGCATGACAGTGAATCTGAAAATATGATTTATTATTTCCTTTCAGTGAACCCAATACCTTCCAGAGCAGACAATATAGCTTTTGCTTCTGCAGTGAATATCGAACGTTTACCTGGTAGTCGACAGGTTTTAGTTTTGGAACTAAAGAAAGTAGCACATGCTACTCTCTCACCATCTTTAGAACCATCTGTATGAATAGCGTGATGCGATCTGTAATTTTCTCTCAGTAGACCGAATTCTTGTGAATACACGAGCTGGTTCGTGTCTGCCTTTTTATATTTCGTTAGTGTAATATCTAATTCTGGTTTTGCTAACTGCTTGTTAGGTAAAATTTGACTAAGCTTAATACCAGCTGCTACAATGTGTGGTTTCATACGAATTCCAAGTGTTGGAATAATGGAGGGTTTCTTTACATAATCGACGGAGTATGCACCCACTGACCGCCTCTTATTACTTTATATGGCCTCAATGACCTTTGTCTCCATGAACATGAATACTTTTTGACGTCAGTGACATCGCCCTATGCAATTGAGCCATAGTACATGAAACAACTGTTACGAAGTTTTATATGGATAGGATTACAAACTTATTCCCAGATATAACAGTGTATTATCACAGAATAATGGCAGTCATTTTTTAAGGTTAAGATTGTTATACGGGCTGTAAAACAGATAATTTATGCAGACATATTATGATTTTTTTACAAGCTCCAGAGTAGACGGCTAATTAAAATGGGCAAACTTTAGTTCTGGCAATATTTTTTGTTGACGTTGATTAAAACCGTCTCCTATATGTTGGAGTATACGTTATTCTGGAGTCTTGTTACACGCTAAAGTCTGTCCATTTTAATTAGTCGTCTGCTTTGGGGCTTGCCAAAAATCAACTGTTAACACTGCATAAATACTATGTGATATTGATAATATATCACGATTGAAATAACTTTGTAATTCTCTCCATACAAACCTCCAGTACTGATGTTTCATGTTATGGGGCTCAATTGTATAGGGAGACGTCATAATGTATTCGTATTCGACTTGAGAAAGGTTGTTCAGGCCATGTAAAGTATTAACAGGCGGTCCGTGTTTGTGTCGCTTATAGCCGATGCCCGGTGAAATTGCCGAATGATGAACTGCATACTTTTCTATGACCACATACGGCATTATTGACATTTGTGTGAACACGAATATGTTATGACGTCTCCCTACGTAATTGAACCCAGATACATGAAACATCAGTACTGGAGTTTTATATGGAGGGAATTAAACAGTTATTTCAAGCGTGATATGTTATCAATATCAATTTTGTAGAGCTCAGTTTGTTATACACGCTTCAAAAAAAGAAAATGTATGCCGAGTTAACTATTGTTTTTTGACAATCTCCAAAGTAGACTATGTAAGGGTCATGTATAGTAGACACCGATCCCCCAAAACATCCCCCATTATTAACGGCGTGGAGGCAAAATATCATTTTCAAAAAAATTACTTATTTAAATGAAATGAAAGTTTCCACACTGTAAATTAAGAATATGCTAATATACTAAGCATAGATATCTAAAGATTATGGAACATTTGGCATGTCTATTATCTGTATATACTTGTACAATATTGACAATTTTAAAACAACCACAACTTACCCCAAAACCAGAGGACCAAGGGTCCTGAGGCAGTCGCTAATGAGGTGGCTATATTAATGCTCTATCTAAGTGATAGCAAGAAGTCTTCCGTTTACTATTGTACTCTTGCATATCGCTCCCATTCTCCGAAAAGAGCCAAATTTCACATGTACAGTGATGGATTGTGAAATTAGTATACATGTATAACAATGTGTTTCAGTTGGAGATTCCAGACGGGGAGGGTATATAGATCTGTATTTATCGCTAATTACACACAACGCATTCTTATGGTCTCCATCATGACTGTGGCGTACAATGCAGATATGATCAGAAGGCTACCAAATAGCTTAACATCGTCTTGATACAAGATTTTATGTAAATTGTGCTTTGTCCACGATTATACATCCGAATCAGTACATGCCTGCAAGCAGAAAAGTAAACAATTACATAGACATTGACGCCCCCTTGGCTCTTGGTGATAGTCCGCTAATATTACATAAGATGATCGACCAAGCAAATTATTGAAGAATGGACCAGGATTTTTCTCAATATCAGTCGTCAGCATTAATTTGGATTTAGACAGGGAGCTGGGACAGTCGATGATATTTTTGCATTGCATGGTGTATCAGCTAGTTATCTTGACAAAAATAAACGTATTTGTTGTGCTTTTGTGGATTTCCAGAAAGCATTCGATTCAATTAACAGAAATTTATTACGGTACAAGCTCTATAAACTAGATATCAATGGTAAAATGTTGAAAATAATGAAATCTCTGTATGAGCATATAAAATCATGTGTTTACCATTCAGGCGTGAAAACAAATACATTTCATTGCACACTTGGACTAAGACAAGGCGAAGTCTTGTCACCTAAATTGTTTACATTATTTATTGACGACCTAGAGAATTATTTAATTAACGAATCTGCAGAGTGCATTGAATTAAATGAACTTTCAATATTCCTGCTACTTTATGCTGACGATTTAGTACTATTTTCAGAGACCATTGAAGGTTTGCAACAGTCTTTAAGTACACTGTCAAACTATAGTAAGGATTGGGGTCTTAATGTTAATGTAGAAAAACTAAGATTATGATATTTCGTAAAGGTGGAAAACTTAAAATTAGTGATAAATGGAGCTTTGATTAGCACATTATTGAAATAGTAAATTCTTTCACATATTTAGGACTAGTATTAACCAGCAATTGCAAGTTTTCGGGGACACAGCAAACACTAGCTGAGAAAGGTTTAAAGCCATGAATTTGATGTCTAATATATGAAGACATAAATTACATACTAAAACTGCTTGTGAATTATTTGATACATGTGTTGATTCAATTCTAAATTATGCTTGTGAAGTTTGGGGTTTTCACCAAGCATTATCAGTGGAACGGGTTCATCGTAAGTTTTGAAAACAATTGCTAAATGTAAATATATCTACTCCTAATGCCGCTGTATATGGTGAACTAGACCGTATGCCACTTCGAGTAAACCTATTAATTCGCATTATTAAATATTGACTAAAAGTTATTCAGTCCAGTAATTGTATTTTACTGAATGTATACATGCATTTAAAAGAACTATCTGAAAGCGGTGTTAACAATTGGGTTACTCTTATTAGAAACCTATTTTCTAGTTATGGGTATGGTGAAGTTTTTCTATTTCCACAATCAGTTAGCTGTAAATTATTCTTACAAAATTTTAAAATGAGAGCAAGAGATATATATTTAGCGGAATGGCAAGAGTCACTACAACCACGTAGATTATCATTATATAGATATTTAAAAGAACAGTTTTGTTTCGAAGATTATATATTAAAAGTAGCCAATGTTTGTCATAGAACAGCATTAGTGAGACTCCGAACATCATCTCATAATTTGAGAATCAAAACCGGTCGGCATGGGAGTACTAGATTAGACCCAATATTTAGAATTTGTGTAAAATGCATGAATAACGGTGGTGAAAATGAATATCATTTTCTCTTAATTTTCCATTTTATTCAGATTTAAGAGCAAAATTTATTAGTAAATATTTTTGGAATAAGCCTAATATGCATAAAGTTATTATTTTGTTAAGTTCTACAACTCGGGATGTCTTAAGAAAGTTAGATAAGTATATTTTTGAAGCCCACAGATTACGAGATGTACAAAATTGAAGGTATATTTGTTAGTCCTCACTAGCAGCAATTATTATATTATTACTGTAAGAAACGTGCCTGTATGTGTTGTCATATTGTTACCTCAGTTACAAGCGTCTAGTCCGTCATCCATAATTCAGCCGTCGTCCATTAGAGAATATCCGCGTCCATAATCCAAAGACCTATTCCATATAACAGTATTAGCACCAAATTCAAAAAGACAATCATAGTATACATAAACATAGGCTTGTTTCCTGCAAGAGAGAAGCGGTCAACAGTTTTCAATGATGCCGGCAAGACATCATGATGTTCCAAAATAAAGTAGCATATCAGTTGTATTTGATGATAGGCAGACATGCATAAGTCAATAAAGTGATTGATTGATTGATTGATCATCGCTGTTTGTCATATTGTTCTAAATCTGTGTATTTGGGAAATATATTGCTTGTGAATCTTGTTGAATATTTGCAACACTGCAACATAATGCAAAGGAATAAAAAAGAAGGTGTAGTGCCTAACCTTTGTCATTTTGAGTGTCCAGATGAATGAATTTCTAAAGTGAACTCCCTTTTTGTACAGCATGAAGATAAAGATTGGGGTAAAAATTCCCACAAAAATTCTATGTTGCATACAATCGATACCCATCATTCACGATATTGTATCAAATTACAAAATATCAGCTCGAGAACAACTGAATTGTCACCTATTAAAGCTTTGATTTCCACCTTCAAAATGATCAATCTCCAATATATCAAATATCAACAACTTAATGTCCCAAGATATCAAATGCTAACGGCTTAACATGCCAGATATCAAGAGTCTGAATTAAAAAACAATGATGGAGATATGAACAAGTGTCAAGAGTTCAAATCTCCAAGATAGCTCCAACACGATCGTTCCAGCACTTCTACATGTAGTGGCTTTGTAATAAGATATCTAATCTCTGCAGATCTATCTCCACAGTTCAATCTCCAGGACCAGTGTCAAAATATTCAACTCGAAGTCTCAATCTCCACCACGATATCAAAATAGGTCAATCTCCACGATATCAAAATAGGCCAATCTCCAAGATATCAGGATAGCTGATCTCCGAGTAGCTACATGAATATGTAGCCCTCCAAGATATCATAAACTGTGTTTCCCATCGTCTAGCAGAAAAAAATCGAGTCAGGTTCTGGCATATTATCCAACTTCTGAAAAATCAGAATCAAAATTTAGGAAATTTATCGTTATAAATTACTCAATATGCTGATTGATAAGAGAAACAATTGTGTTAAAATATATACGAACAGAAATCATTGACATAGCATGAGCAGCAAACACAGATGAGGCTACGCCAATACACGGCCCGTACTGTGTGTGTGTTGTTGCCGACTGTTCAGCTGTTGTTTTTGTCACCGAATTGTGAAAGAATCATAAATGACAGCACGCACTCTTATCGTTTCACCAGAATAGTCTACCCCCTGGAGAACACGGAATATGATACTCTCAGCGATATCCCTCAGCGATTTACTGTTTTGTCCGCCTTTTTGTCGGATTCCCTTGATCATATATGCTGGTTGTTATGCCCACGGGTGCCCACTTCCACGAGGTTTCAAAATGTCCGCTCTAAGAAAGTAGTACCTTATACTGCTTCTTATTAGATACATGCGCCCATTTCGTTGCCTTTCGTTTTACTATGTATAACCCTGTATAAAACAGGAACCAGATAATAATCGACCTCTGACTCCAGTCAGAATACACTAGAATATGGAATGTCAGTTTTCGGATCAATATTTATGTTCGGTATGTGGAACTCTGTTGACTCGTATTGTAGTTAGAGGGTTCCTCGTCAATCTAGGCCATATGATTTGTTGAAAAGTGGTCACATTACCAAAATGCCAGCTCGATAACAATGGCTAGTCGCAAGCGACTACCAATAACAATCCAACTTCAAGAGCTATCTGAAGCATTGTAAACCTTCCATTTTGAACTCAATGAGTAATAACTTAGTCCAATTTTGGAAGTTCTCCAAGCTTCATAGAGACATTATGAACATGGTTATGACTCAGTAATAACAGAATGGCCCCCTCTAATACTTATCAGTCTCCAGGAGATGGATTGTTATTTTGTTCTCGCTAGTTAGTTATCGCTGTTTTAAATTGTCAATATTGCACATGTATACACAGATAATAGACAGGCCAATAGTTCCATAATTTTTAGATATCTATCCTCAGTATATTTTAAATTTAGAGTGTGGAAAATTTCATTTCATTTAAATAAGTAATTTTCTTGAAAATAATACTTTGCCTTCACACTGTCAATAATGGCGGCTATGTTTTTGGGGTTCAGTGTGTAATATACTTGACTCTTAAAATGGACAGACTTTAGATGTCTTGTTTCAGTAAATGGACTGACACGCTTAAATATGTGCTAATGATGAATATAAAAATGAACCCAGTAATAGTCTTTTTCTGTGTCTTTTGTACCGGAATTTCCAATATTCATTGTACTCAACTTACCCACAAGATCGGCTTCGTCGTTTTCAAATGCAAGGAGCCCGTCATTAATAGCAGTTCTGATCTCACCTACTGTCATTAATCGTTCATATGGAGCGCAAAACTTCGGGTTGAGACCCCGTATGGTAACCTGACAGTTTGGCCAATAGTACATATACGCCGATTTACCCTAAGTAACAAAAAACAATAACAACAACAGCATGAGTGTCTGAAAATTGACTGAGACTCGAGTACATTAGGCACTGCATATATCTCACATTGGTGAGAATTATACCTGTATATGGTAGAATTCTGCTGGTGGGCTGTTAGTCCCGGAGGCCCGCCCTCTGTACATGTCACTCGACAAATATATGTAGGTTTATTGTTTCGGTGGGAAATTTAACCCTATCTGGCACTTTGCGCCCCCCCCCCCCCCTGTTGGTTTTTTGCTCGTATCTCTGGAACGACAAAAAATTGAGAGCTGAAACTCCGTGACTTTTCCGATTATCATATTGCGGTCATTTTGAGTCTATTTGCATGACTCACAAATGGCGGCCATGGGGGGGGGGGGAGAGGGTACCAGAAAAGTGATGTTTTCGCCATATTTCTTCAAAAATACACAGTTTGGTACGGCCCCTAGCGCCGGGTTAAGTGGAATTAGACACAAGTTACGAAACGTACTGCCATAGATGCTGCACACTACCCTCGTGTTTGCTATCAGCATGCGATATGTATCGCCAAATCTGAGAAACTTCGAGTGGAGGCGCTTGATGATATAGCCCTATTTTACAAGTTTCTGCAGTAATGTTTTGTGACGTTGATTAAAATCATGACATTTAACACAGGATCTAGCGAATGCTACTAGGCGACATATGTATACGGTATATGCAGGTCCCTTTGGTATATTACCGTCCAGATAAGGTGGATAATATATATATCCTTCACTGCGTCATTTATATGATAGCGATTATCCACAGCAAGAAGATCGTCTATATAGCGTTTGGTGAATGAGAAGGAACGGGCTTTGAAATAATCTGCATCTAGTCCTATAAAAGAACAGATATAGGTCAACCAAAAGGGGTGCACAATTATTTTCATTCGGAATACCTATATGCTGTTGATATATTGTATTGCCAAATGTCACATAGATATTATTAATGAGAAATTCGAGCAACTCTATGAACACAGAAACATCACATGAATGATATCCCTTGTAAGTAGCTAGTACAGTTAAAGAATGCTCTAATGCTTCTGATATTAATATATCGGCGATCAGTTTTCTTGAACACCGATATCATTGATGAACTAAGACGGACAAGAAGGTCCTGATGAGGGATTGTAGTATAGACAGCAGAGAAATCCCATGTGGATACGTGTCTGTTCGCTATGTGACCTTTAGCATCAAGTTCTTCAGTAAGACAATTTGAGTTATTAGAAATAGTGGCGCAATAACTTCCCCAAAATGCTTTTACCTCCTGAAGGGCCTTCCTCAACAGGGTTGAAAGGAGCTTAGTGGTGCAGCTTCTAGTACCAGCTATGAATCTAGCTTTGTATGGTGTTATGAGTGGTTGGAAGACAACTACATTTTTCCTTGAGAAACGTTTTTGTTAAACGTGGTTGTTAAATAGCTGCTGTTTGGGAGTAAGTAGACGCATTCGGCGATGGTGCGCTTATACTCAATCCCTTAACCAGCACCTGGTAATCGTAATATTTACATCTGAATATTATATTATTTGAGCTTTGTCTGCTGGGACTACGACGAATTTACTCTGGGGATTTGCTAGAACTTCTTGCAAACTGAGGTTTCTCAGTACTTGTTTTGCTTGGGGAACGGTACTACTGTCAATATGGCGGATTATTTCAACGACCTTGTTCTTGGTGAGGCACACTCACTCATCGAGTACAGTATGTTCAACTTTGACCACTCAATAACATACTCTTCCAGAGCAGTCAGGACTATCTTCTTGCCCGCCTTCAGGTTTATATTTCTCTGCTCTCTATATTTAGATCCCTTCATCAGGAGTGATTTTAGGTCCTCATCACTCACTATATCAAGATCACCAGTCACAACATTCGTGCAAGGTGTATAGATAAAGTTCGATGATTCACAATCACAACTATAGCCTCCAGATATGTATAAGTTCCAGTTAAACTTCTTAGAGTAATTGAATATTTTGGTGGGTATAGATTCAGTATACTTATATGAACTGCAAGGAGATTCTTAAAATACTTAACTTAAAATAGTTTGGTGAAGCGCTGCGTACCTCTGGGTCATTCAGGATTCGCGGTAAATTGTCCAGTCCTTTATACAAGTAGTTGAGTTTCAACAAAAGCCGGTCTTCGGATGTTTCGATTATGTTCACTGGACGATGCAATCGCAAATACGCTATATCTTGACAAACTTTAGTGATTGTGGGTGATATAATATTTCCTGAAGACACAGATCGTTGTATATCTCTGGCAATATGATTTAAAAGTCTCCTGGTAACGCATGCAGAACTGTACGCAACCTATACTTTTGGATGTGTTAGCTAAACCCACTAAATAATTTAAAGTGATATGATCATGAATCAAAGTACTATTAAACATTCTCCAACCATGGCTGCGATGTCCCCTTTGGTGGGGTTTAAGTAGCTGTAATATTGGATATATTTGAATGGCGGTTTGTAACATCGCCGAACGCTTTGACAGTATCCTTTTAACCATACCGAGACACTGACCCAAGCTCCAAAACAGTTCCCGCTCTCAAATTGTTCTCTCAAATCCAAAGGGGGAATCCTCTGTAGATGGGTAGATTATGACTATAATCTTGATACTGAAGTTGTCCCAGCCATGGTCGGGGCCAGGAAAATGTTTGCCTGTAAGTAATAGATTGTTCCTAATGGATTTTCTGTGACCGTTCACCGCCAGATGGAGTCTTTGTGTGGTCTTGGTAACATACTGTTGATCACACTTACTAGAGGAAACTAAATAAATACAGTTTTTAGTAGATCAACGTAAGAATTAACAGAATATGACTTACCATTTAACGTGGAACTAAATGAAGCTGAAGTTTTAAAGTGTGAACACGTTAGACACCCAAGATGGCCACAATTGGATGTCTTAAAATTATTACACAGAGAATTTGGTGCTAAACAATCATCAAGCGTAATTTGACAAGGTTTGATGGCATGACCTTGCTTTGCTGTTCCAAATATATCTGTGATTTGATTGAAAAATGTCTTCGTTCATTTCGAACTATTAGAGACTCGGTCGGTGAACCTGCACTAATGTTTTTGGTATCTGTCTTACCATTATTTCCTTGCTTGTTTTTACTCATTTTGAATTTAGGATGTGCAGCGGGCCGGCCTCGGGGAAAACTTGTCCACCAGAAGAATCCAGGCGTAAAAGGGTTTAAAATACAAGCGTCTAGTTCGTCATTCAATTTCAGCCGTCGTCCATTAAAGAATTTCCGCGTCCATAATCCAAAGAACTAATTCATATAATAATATTTGTACCAAATTAAAAGGATAAATCATAGTTTACATACAACTAGGCTAATTTTCTGGAAGACATAAGCTTTTAGCAGTTTCCAGTGAGGCCAGCTTCAGCATATTTGGCTCATTGCGGGGCCGCCGTAAACCAATCAATATAGCATGTTTCGTTTGTGTTGTTGTGAATGTTCAAAATAACGAATTTCAACAGGGAGCAGGATCGGCATTGGGGCATGACGTTGACGAATATGCAAACAATATGTATCTAGGTCAAGTGTTTCTGTCGCCATCTTGAATTTTGTAGAAAAAAAAATACAAATTTTGCAAGGGTTTAATCTTTGAAGCCTGATGGTTACAGAATTCTTGTGCTCTGCAATATATCAGGAAGGCCATGATCTATTGCGCTGAAAGACTATGCCGTTGAACGGACGAACAGTTGGGTAGATATGTTGGATTGAGCTAGTATAGCGAAAAGTCTTTTTCTTCAAAACGGTTAGAGAGAATGATCTGAAACTTGGTCCAAGCGATGATTAAGTTAGTATAAGACAAGCTGACCCGTGAATACGAAATGGCGGCAACAGACCAATGAAGATTGGAGGTTTCGTTGTTGTTGTTGTTGTTGTGAATGCTTAAAGTAACGAATTTCGACGGGAAAAGTTGGACGGAGACCGCCGCGATGCATTTGGGCATGACGACGAGAAATATTCAAACAATATGATTGTAGGTCAAGTGGTTTTGGCGCCATCTTGAATTTTGTGATATATGATGACGGCCATGATCTGTTGCAGTCAAAGCCAATAGGGTTGATTAATAATTGTCTACGTGGTGCAGCTGTCCCGTAGGAAGCCCTTACAACTGCTCGCAGTTCTAGTTTTATATATGTTTATAAAAGAAAAATATTAAAATAAATATATAGTAAATTTCGGACGATAGCAGAATTTCCAACAACATCAGATTCGGACAAATCCTGCACCTAGTCCCCGTGTACATGCCACCACAAATCGCGTATCCTACGATATACGAGTATGTTTTGTAATCAAGTATATGTAGCAGTTGAGTAGAATGTATACAGTTCATCATTAATGATCATAATTGAAGTGATATTAGTGTCATGTGCAGCAGTTGAAATATATCCATGTTTACGTAGCATTGCCCTCGAGGAGAATGTGCCAGGCGGTCGAGAGATAATGTAACGTACTGACACGGGGTTACAGTTGTGTGCGGTTATAAAGAACTTGCCTCTTCCATGCCCATGGTTATAGACAACTGCCAAGGTATTCAGTATTTGGTGATATCATCGAATATTTGCTGATATCATGAAATGATTTACTGATATCATCAAATGTTTAATGATATCACCAAATCATTTGATGATATCAGCAATTGTTTTGCTGATATCATCAAACGATTTGATGATATCAGCAATAATTTATATTAAAGGTCAGCATAGATATAACACAGAATTGAAACGTGATCGGAATGTTCGACAAATAACGCTTGAGATCATACTGAGTTTACAGGGGACATGTTTAGATGAATAACGTGTAATCAAATAATCTTATAGCCGGTACAGACTGAAACAGTACCAGCATCATATAAAGATCCAAAGAAGCCATATGGCTTCATTGAAGCTTGGGTAGTTCTGTCTTTATCGTAAGAGCTTTGTCTCATGTTACGGGGCAGTGAAGGGTCATAGAGATTAATTTATTGTTGTATATGCGGTTATGCCTTATTTACTGCCCTAAATTACAAGCGTCTAGTCCGTCATTCATAATCCAGCCGTCGTCCATTAGAGAATATCCGCGTCCATAATCCAAAGACCTATTCCATTTTCCATATAACAGTATTAGCACCAAATTCAAAAAGACAATCATAGTATACAAAAACATAGGCTTGTTTCCTGCAAGAGAGAAGCGGCTAACCAGTGATGGAGTAAGACAATCGGTTATGCATTATCCTGTAACACTCGTGTCAATAACATCGAGCTAACCAGTGCGACAATTAGAAGATTTACCACGGTTATGTGAAATGTACATGTGTCAAGTGCAGGTGTTCATTAGGAGATTCCATTTCACAAGTCGGATGAGGAAAGGGGCGTCTGCTTTCATACAAGTAACAATAAAAATAAAACAAGTAACAATATCGAATAAAACAAATAAAAGCGACACAAATAAGCAAATATTCACCTAATTTTCCTAAATCACTCCCTATTTGAGAGACCACATATACTCCACTGACATTGGCACGATGCTAACCGAGACGGGAGCATCGTCCCAACAACAGTGGACGAGGTTTTTTTTTCAAAAATGGGAGAAAGGTTATCAAAGTTTAAATATGTTTTCAACCTTTCATTGTAATCTTTGTTGATAATCAATGTGAGTAATGCAATAGAATAGAAATATTGTTTTCATTGGCGTGTTAAATCGTTATTTTACGCACGGTTAGTGTGGGAAAGTTTATAAATTTTAGAGCGTGGACTTCGCTCTTGCCCTAAAATGTAAACTTTCCCACACCATCCGTGCGTAAAATAACGATTTAGCACGCCTATGAAAACATTATCTCTTGAATATACCATGCTCAATGCTGATCAAATGAATTTGTGTATGCATGTCAATATCGCACGGTAGAAAAGTTTGTCTTACCGTATGTATATTAATTCGAATACCCTTATATTCATGATTTTATTTTCCATTTATTAGTATAGTTTGGCGTATGGTATATACCAGAGGTTTGATAGCGGCGGATAATAAACATATTCCCTACATCACCCAAACCACTGTAGTTGCGTTTTATTGTTATTGTCTGATTTTTTAAGTAATAAATATTGCATGTGATTTGTCGGTAGATAGCTTTAGCAGTAGGTATAAATTATCAACCAGCAGGATGAGAAGGGAGCAGCTAATCAGTCGATGATATCATCAAATCATTTGAAGATATCAACAAATATTTAATGATATTAGCAAATGCCGAATGAAAAAGTAAAACGGCCTGCCAAACAGCCGCCAAGGCTGGTAGGAGGAAACCTTCTTTACCAAAGAATGCAGATGGTGGGGCTAGTATTGTGCCAGATTTGTACTAAATTATCGTTAGTATGAAATGCTAGGAACATAAACTAGGCTGGTAAAAAATCCATCACCGCCCAGCCCTGAAATATCCGTCTGCCCCTGATTATATTTCCCCCTATAATTCTCGACAAATCTACATTAAAGTTTAATGAAACTTTATCCAGACACAAACCAATGACTTTTCTGTTTCATGAACTAGTTTACACCATTACACGCGTATGAAAACATTATTTCGTAAATATACCATGCTCCATGCTGATCAAATGAATTTGTGTATGCATGTCAATATCGCACGGTGAAAAGTTTGTCTTCCCTTATGTATATTGATTCGAATACGCTTATATTCATGATTTTATTTTTCATTTATTAGTCTAGTTTGGCGTATGGTATATACCAGAGGTTTGATAGCAGCGGCTAATAAACATATTCCCTACATCAGCCAAACCACTGTAGTTGCGTTTTATTGTTATCGTCTGATTTTTTAAGTAATAAATATTGCATGTGATCTGTCGGTAGATAGCTTTACCAGTAGGTATAAATTATCAACCAACAGGATGCGAAGGGAGCAGGCATTAAAATTTAGGCTTATTTTCACGTTCCGCCATATTTAATGATATCATCAAATTATTTACTGATATCATCAAATCAGTTGATTTGCTGATATTTGCAAATTATTTGCTGATATCATCAAATCAGTTGATTTGCTGATATCTGCAAATTATTTGCTGATATCATTAAATCAGTTGATTTGCTAATATCTGCAAATTATTTGCTGATATCATCAAATCGTTTGGTGATATCGTCAAATCATTTGGTGATATCATCAAATCATTTGGTGATATCAGCAAATCATTTGATGATATCAACAAATATTTAATGATATTAGCAAATGCCGAATGAAAAAGTAAAACGGCCTGCCAAACGTCCACCAAGGCTGGTAAGAGGAAACCTTCTTTACCAAAGAATGTAGATGGTGGGGCTAGTATTGTGCCAGATTTGTACTAAATTATCGTTAGTATGAAATGCTAGGAACATAAACTAGGCTGGTAAAAAATCCATCACCGCCCAGCCCTGAAATATCCGCCTGCCCTTGATTGATCAAACACAAATTGAGGCTGGCTAAACAGGGTCCAAAGTCTAGATCGCCCGATTATCGACCTATATATAGCCGAAGCCGCCATTGCCAGTTTATTTGGTAGATCTAGATCTTCCCTTATATGTGTTGTAATTGTTCTAATTAATTTCCAGAATTCACCGTTCATGATGAAAACAGGATTCGGGATTCGTCTGTATACTTTCGCCACGAGGATTGAGTGATTATCAGACTATTTTCTATCAACTGGATGGAATGTTCTCTGCATGTTGGTGAGCCGTGTAGCACTTTTCCAAACCATTGTGTGCATTCATATTTAGATTTATCCAAGCTATAAACGAGAATTAAAAATACTCAAATTGTTAGTAGTTCAAATATTTGCCAAACTCAGAAACACATTGACAATAATATACAAATCCTGAAGCGCCTGTCGCAATTTCAGTGGTCTTTTTCATACCCACCCGAAATTTCAAATTGATAAATTTAATAACAAGCCTTTCAGCGAAGTATATAGGCGGAGCGTGTAGGGTACTAGCATGTTGTGGCAACAATTCGGTGTAAGACCCACGAAATATAACTAACAAAGGATTTACTGCAAGTTTTACTGTCAGTCTTTTGTCCAGTACGGTATACTACCTTTTCATTGCGAGGTCTTACACAAAAGCCTTACCGGAAATGTTGTCCATGTTCAAAACGCGTGTTAGAATAATGGGATATAATCTGGTCCTGCTGTTTGTACCCGGCACGTGAAATTGTAAGTCTAGGTTACTACGGCAGTGTAGTTTATGTTGCATAACGTTAATTTCACTATGAAAGGATTACATTGTGAAAAGGATAAGCTGCAAAAAAAATTGATCCCCGGTCAATTTCAGACTAAATTGAGGAGAGTCGTATGAGTTTAGGAACAGCATCATGAAATTGAACATCAACTTGAAATTGAAATTTTCATTGAAATATTTAATTTTTAATAAATTTTGAATTTTAAATTTCAGATTAAAATTTTAAATTCGAATAGATATTGCAATTTGAATTTTACTGTTGAAATTTGAACTTTTGAACTCAATTTGAAATTTTATTTCAAAATTCCACTATAAAATTCAATTGAAATTTTCAATTTAAAATTTCAATATAAAATTCAACTTAAACTTTCATTTAAACAATTCGTATGAGAAATGACCTGGCGCAGTTTAGTGAAATTTTGGTTCTCATGAGGTGCGGGTTGGAGTGCCAAAATGGAATATCACGTACGAAATATATTGTTCAGTTAGCGTAAAGTGTATTATCTTGTCATATGCTCTGAGTATTTTCTAGGCTCCGAGTTTTAGGATTTAAGAATAACAGCATCGCGAAGTAGTGCATTTGTGCAAAATTGTCCATTTTGAGGTGAAAACAGCACACTTTTCTTTCCGTAAACATATTTAGCAAGGCGAAAACCAAGATAAACTTAACCCTGAAATACTGGCTTCATATGTTTACGGAAAGAAAAATGTGCTGTTTTCATCTCAAAGTAGAATTTGCAGAAATCCACTATTCCAAGATGCTGTTATTAAAAAAACATAAGACCCAGGGCCTACAAAGTACTATATTTTACGTTAACTGAACAATATCTTTCGTACGTGATATTTCATATGGAAATTGGAAATACACATTTAATTTAGGGGGCAGTAGGGCGAGGGATAGGTGGGGGTCGTGCAAGCACCTGAAAGTAACACTCCTCCACTTGGCAAAGCCAATTGTAGAAGGTACATTTAACACTAAACTTTCGTAGGAATTAGAATTATCCGTATATGTTTTAGTCCCCGAGGCCCGCCCTTTGTATATGTCATTCGACAAATTTATTATTGTAAGTTTATTGTTTTGGTGGGAAATTTAAGCCGTACGACGTCGGGCATTACAGGTTAGTTTTTCTGAGTAATCTTGCATTTAGCAGATTAACTCCATGTTGCGGTGTTTACTCCATCAGACGTCCTCCATTCTCATCCATTAACATCAGATAAGTTATTTCTTTGAGCTGATCTGTCATGACAGCTCCCGATCTAACGTATCTAATTCTGCTTAAGCCGGCACTAAGAGCTGTGTGGATACTTCATAATCGCCACATGAACATCTTCGAAAAAGCGCGGGTGAGATACTAAGGCATCGTCCGAGAATCCACCGTATTCTCGCGTCTGAACGTGAGGTGCCAAGGGAAGGTTTCTGTGGAGTCATATGGTTGCTCTTTAGTCGTCAGTCGTCGTCATTTTTTCCTCCTCATGCATATCGCTCCAATTTATACTGAAGTTCCTGTATGAAATAGAACACCAGACAACTTTTCGCTTATCCAGCCTTAATATTAGTCATGTACTTGGTTACACTTTCATAGCAGCAGATTATGATCTGTGTTAGAGGCTCGCTTGTAATATTACTGCTATCATTTGTGACGGGTAAACACTCTTAGCATACATCCCTTCATTCACAAACCGGTTACAACAAAGAGAGGTGGTTGAAAAGGTACTCTTGGAGCAATGCGGGATATCATGAGACTTGGTACAAACTTTATATGTTTGTGAAAAACCGTAACCTGGTTCCCATTTTCAAAATGTATGATTGCTGGCTTTGTGCGCCCAGGCATGGTAAAGACAGGAAGTCAGAAAGACAAAAATAACAAGAATTCACCCATCGAGCCAAGGTTTTTTTTTTACATTTTATTTCACGTGTTACTTTTACTCCCTTCCCGCAAGAACAAAACGTCAGCCCTACCCAGAATTTTTTCAAAATTGATCCTAAACAGAAAATTCATTTAACCAGCCTGATGGTGATTCTGTATCTGGGATGTCCTTGTTGCAATGTAGCCTAAATATCAGCCTGTGCGACCTTTTCTGAGATATGCCGTTATCATTTCCTGGCACCATTCCATGTAATCGCGTTTCGTCGAAGCTGTACACCCGAGTGCCTTGAAGTAACTCATGGTCCCTGGTAATTCGAAGACCTGGGGATGCACTACGGATCTTATTCGAGCATGGGCTTTCAACATTAGTATTTTACTCATAGAATGACAAAGGATTCGAATGTTCTTTCAACTGCAACAAAGAATTTGTTCAGCAGTGTTCAAATGTTGTCCATTGTAGTCGTCTTTTCAACTCATCGCCCAATGTTTATTCCCAACAAAATTATGTCCATCTCCACTACACTCCTCTTTTGAGTTGGTCAGACAATGAAACATTAAAATCTGTCAGCACGGGAGACCAGAGCATGTACCCCTGCTGCATTTTCAAAGACTGTGTTTATGACTGTGTGATCGTTAAGCGTCGAGCCGCAATCAGCTGAATGGCGCGAGAGCAACTGTACTCGACGCTTAGGATTTTTTGCATTTCATAGATTACTGTTGAAATACATGGCACTTTAGAACGGGAACGGAACTTTGCTGAACAAATTCTCTGCTGTCCTAAAATAAACATGAAACGAGTGTATAAATCCCAAGGGAAAACGTTGAAAGATCGATATCACACTCGACAAAGAACTATAACATTAATATTGCGAATGTTCCGTGTTACATGCTGTGCCGCTTGACCAATACACCGGTCATCTTATTTTCACACTAAAATTACAGCCACATAATAATTTTCAGTCATTTCCTAATCGATGACTATAGCGACCTTAACTGACCATGGATGTTGGACAAAAGGAGTTTAAAATTCTTGAAACCAAACCTTTTTGTCCCAAGCATAGAAACGACTTACCATATACTGGTCTGCTGAAACCAATGTCCCATGTCCTATCTACACTGAGATTGAATTGTATTTATTAAATATTGTACTGTATTCAGATATTGGCGTGCAGTTTCAGTCCGAATTGTTGCGGTGAATCAAAGTATCAGACTCATTCCTTGGAGTTTTAAGTCTTCCATCAAATGTTTTTCAAATTAGAACTAATTCAAAATGCGCACATGCTGATTACAACACATATAAGGGTAGTGGGAAGAGGTGCCGACATACTGGCAGAGCCACATGACTTCACAGTATAGTCTTCCGGTTAACCTACTGGTGATATGTGTTGTATCTCAGGTACGCTTTTATTGTACAAATCTAGAGAGCTATGATGGAAATGCTCTGACAACTCGTATACACAGATAGAATTCTGCGGGGAGGAGAGGCAAATATCTTTAACATCAACTGGTCAACCTTTGACAAGTAATGTCATAATTGAAAGGGTCACATTCTCGAACCAAAGAAATATCTACACAAAAGGAAACTGATAATCGTTGAAAAAAAATATTACCACATCTACGATGAATACATTAGGTGTGATATATATATATATATTTCAACCAAATTATATTGATCATTAGATCTAAGGTTCCAGTTCAGACCCGCAGTTTCATGGTTGTTCTTATTACCTGTTTGGTTGCCCAGATCCATAACGGCTCCCCGCCATCCCACCAGAAGGACTGATTGTAGCCAGGGTTGGTTGCAGTCAGGAAATACTCGTCGTGCTGGGCGTCATACATATTGTTACTAACCATACCATGGCTCTCATCATACAGACCTATAAAACAACAAAACTCTATCATGGGTTGTATCATTGTGTTTTCTAAATCAAGGATATGTTCGGCACATCTGGAGAACTGCACTTACGTTTGCGTCCATGAGACCAATTTCTCACATAGGCCTATATACATGTGTATAGTCCAATAGTCCAGCAAAGTACGAATTTGAGTAACGCGAGTGTTTTTATAACAAGCTAACAGTCAGATACAATAACACAATTTTCATCAACATGATTGTTTTCCATAACCGGGTACCAAGGTGATACCAAAAACAGTAACAAAGATCTGAAACTGACCATAGGGGTTACTAAAACAGTAGCAAAGAACTTGTAGACATTGGCAGTGGGGTATTTGCCATGATCAACAAAGTTTGACATTGAAGCCCTGCAATATTCAATACTGAACTAAATGGTCTTGTAAATGTCATTCCTTCGTGCGTTAAATTCACATCATTAAAGTGATCGTAAACCCTCAATTATAGTTTCCGTCAAATGAAAGACCATTGCGTACAGTGTCGCGGAAAATATTTATTGTATTTTTTAACGATTTTATTACACAGAGTAAACTGCAAATAAAGCATGGTATTTTATGGTGGTCTGTTGCAATCATATTTAGGTCCAATGACGTCACAGTGCCTTAATACATATATTTCAAACTGTGTATGCACTTTCCAATGCTTGATTCAAGCTTAAGGTGTGTATACTTTGAGTTTCAACACAACTCACTGTTCCAATGTGCATAACTGCTACGTCTTCTCCCAGCTGCACCAGCTGAAATCCAGCATTTCAGCGCCATCTACTGTAATCTATTCACTGTCCTTCCACGTATTTTGACAAAGTTTGCTGCCAAAATGTTTCTAGACATATTAAATCTTACGCGAAAAAAACATCACTGAGTGTTTCAATTACTTTTAGTTAGCCAAAGTTCAAATAATGAAAATTGGAATATTACATACTTATCTTTATTTGTCGCTTAATGTAAAAACTATATGGAACGAAAAGTACTCATTCTTGAAAATGAGGTATGTATGATGAAACAGCCATATATTCTTTCATAATAGCCAGTTCTTTCTAGTTGTTATCATATGTTATTTAGAACTAATAAGTGATAAGCATATTATTAGGATCTGTGGTTGATTTTCAACTGTATGACGCCGTACGGAACGAACAATATTTCTTCTTGAAAATGGGGCATGCGTAATGGAACAGCCATATCTTCCTTAACCCAACCTGGGCTGGAGAGTCGCTTTCCACCAACCCCTGTTTTTTTGTTTTTTTTGCTCCTATCTCCGGAACGACAAAAAATTGAGAGCTGATACTTCGTTTCTCAAATTTGGCGATACATATCGCATGCTGATAGCAAAATACGAACGTAGCGTGCAAAATCTATGGCGCTACGTTTCGTAACTTGTGTCTAATTCCGCTTAACCCGGGGCTCGGGGCCGTATGAACCCATGTACTTCAAAATCCTCATGGTACTCATATGAACAGTCACAATCAAAGCGTGACTGAGATACATCATTCTTTAGATGACGACTTTACAAACGAATATTATGGATTAAGAATACTGATCAGCGATACGGATTTGATATTTTTGGAACATCATGATGTCTTGCAGGCATCATTGAAAACTGTTGACCGCTTCTCTCTTGCAGGAAACAAGCCTATGTTTATGTATACTATGATTGTCTTTTTGAATTTGGTGCTAATACCGTTATGTGGAAAATGGAATAGGTCTTTGGATTATGGACGCGGATATTCTCTAATGGACGACGGCTGGATTATGAATGACGGACTAGACGCTTGTAATTTATAGCTTATCATATTGGGGTCATTT
Organism: Hanleya hanleyi; assembly: GCA_036873755.1. Taxonomy (NCBI): domain Eukaryota; kingdom Metazoa; phylum Mollusca; class Polyplacophora; order Lepidopleurida; family Hanleyidae; genus Hanleya; species Hanleya hanleyi. Next base: position 54,118 of record JAVTVY010012790.1, read on the forward strand.
TGAGCCTATTTGCATGAACCCCGAGCAAGATCATGGGTAAATTCAAAATGGCGGCCATATGGGAGTACCAGCTAAAAGATGTTTTCGTTACAATTCTTCAAAATTTGTGCTTTTCTGCTTGTGCTTTGTGCTTGTGCTTTGTGCTTTTCTGCTTTCTCCCCAGACAGCGGTACACACCAAATCGCCCAGGTCAGATAGGGTTAATAATGGCCAGAGCTTCCCAGTTGTTATCATATATTATTTAGAATTGGAGTAATATGGAAGAGGTGGAAATGCTTGACAACGTCTGGCGACTGAAAGGAACCATATTACTTCACAGGAAAGCTTACCATGGCACTTCACATTCAGACCCGAGAATCGGTTGATTCTCGGACGTAGCTTTAGTATCCCAGCCTCGCTTTTTATTGCAGCTGTTCATGTGGTGACCACAAAGTATCCACACGGCCCCTAACACCGGCTCGAGCGGAGTTAGATACGCTAGCTCGGGAGCTGTGATGACAGATCAGCTCAAACAAATAACTCATCTGATGTTCATGGATGAGGATCGAGGACATCTGATTGAGTAACACTCAGCAAAAACTAACCTGTAAAGCCGAGGTCGTACGGCATAAAGTTTCCACCAAAACAATAAACCTACTTATATTTGTCGATTGACATGTAGAGAGTGCGGGGGAAGTCACGTATCTCAACTAATAGCTGAGAAGCATATTATGAGGATTTATTGTTGTCAACTGTATGACGTTGCCTGGGATCTATATCCAAATGTGAAGACGAAAACCGATTCTCTCCCGAAAAAGTGGCATGCCATCTAAATGACAATATCACTCTCAATATCGATGCTGTCTGTGTGCTAATCTCACTCCAGTGAATAACTTTGCAATGGTTACACACCTTGCCGAAGTACTGTTGTAAAATTAAAATAGTGACATTTTGAATCATCTAAAATGCGATGGTTTGGATGTGATCGATTGCCATTTAAATTTTTCTATTACACATCCAGATTCAACAAGTGTACCTTTGTGCTCAGTCTGGTTGCTGAACTAAAGTGCTGTTGTTACATTAAAATAGTGACATTGTGAATCATCTAAAATGCGATGGTATGGATGTGATCGATTGCCATTTCAATTTTTCTGTTACACATTCATATTCAACAAGCATACCTTCATGCTCAGTCTGGTTGCTGAACTAATCGGTCGCGTTTTTCGCAATTCATATCCAGTTTGCGGTTTTCTCCTGAAAAACGGCGTATTCCTGGATGGAGGTATTTGACATCTTACCGGTTACGAATACTGTAAAGACACTTAATATTGGCTTGCACATTTTGAGTTTGCCTGTGCATATCTGTGAATTACTGTAAAATCGCAGCCAAGATTGATCCAAAACTGTTTTTTATACTTTTTATACTGTTTTATACTCCAGTTGACATTCGAGATACGGAACAAGAGTTAGAGACACATAAGATTCATGTTGACGCTGAACAAGGTATTAATAGTCTAAACAGTAGGTTCATTAAGAGAAAAGAAAGGACTAGCCTGTGTCAATAGATGCATATTTTTGCAACATAATTTGAGCCGCTGCTTAATTGTGTAGTAATATAACTTGAGTCATTGCTTTATCGGTGATGAACGATTGGAAATTGGAGACTAACAACGGAGCAGCTTAGACAAATACCACTGATTGTTTCCGGTGTAGTTGTTTTGCAGCTATTAATGTTGTTCCATCGCTGCTGTGGTATACTCATATTCAACTGAAACTAGCCCCATACTGTTATGATACAGCAGTAAACCTTTGTATGAATAATAGAGATATTAATGCTGATCAATATCTGCTAATGTTTCAACATTGAATTAATAATAAGAAATATATGGCTATACTCACAACCTCATTTCGGGAATATTTTAATTCCCATAAATACGACTCAAAGCGATATCGCCAGAATATAGAAAAAAAATATTTTATAGTACTAAGTATAAACT
>JAVTVY010012791.1:0-56352 GCA_036873755.1 Hanleya hanleyi
AAGTGATACTAATGTAGGGTTTACCCTTGGTAAACCCGACAAAAATAACCTACAAATCGCCTATCTATTCTATGTTTGTGATTTTCAGTGAAAACTACTAGGATGATTTTCTTGATACCCTTGCAATAAAATTACTATAATTTTGGAAAATTGAAATATCGGTGAATAGGTGATCTGGTACAGATAATAGTGAGTACTCTATAATGCTGTATGTAACCAGGTGCAATGCAGAGAAAATCTATTTGGGTTTGAATTTTTGTGGGACCTGTGTACCAAATTTCAGAAAGATCCATGAAGTAGTTCCTGGGAATTCACGATAACAATGTTTCAAGGGGGAATTCAAGACGGCCACCTGGCGGCCATATTGGATTTTGGAATCGGACCAAAAAAGGCAACTAGACCACACCTGTGTACCAAATTTGACAAAGATCTATGCAGTAGTTCCTGAGAATTCACGATAACAAAATTTCGTGGGTAAATTCAAAATGGTCACCTAGCGGCCATATTGGATTTTGGAATCGGACCGAAAAAGATATCTTGCACAACTGGACCCCAAGGGGAACCTGTGTACCAAATTTGAGAAAGATCCATGCAGTACTTTCTGAGAAATCACGATAACAAAGTTTCATGAGGAAATCCAAGATGGCCGCCTGGTGGCCATACTGGATTTTCGAATCAGAAAAGATATCTTGCACAACTAGACCCCGAGGGGAACCTGTGTACAAAAGTTGAGCAAGATCCATGCAGTAGTTCCTGAGAAATCGCGATAACAAAGTTTCATGGGGAAATCGAAGATGGCTGTCTAGTGGCCATATTGGATTTTCGTATCGGAACAGAAAAGGTATCTTGCACAACGAGACCCCAAGGGGAACCTGTGTACAAAATTTGAGAAAGATCCATGCAGTAGTTCCTGAGAAATCGTGAGAACAAAGTTTCATGGGGAAATCCAAGATGGTCGCCTGACGGCCATGTTGGATTTTCAAATCCGACCAGAAAAGGTATCTTGCAAAACTACATCCCAAGGGGAACCTGTGTACCAAATTTGAGAAAGATCCATGCAGTAGTTTCTGAGAAATCGCGATAACAAAGTTTCATGGGGAAATCCAAGATGGCTGCCTCATGGCCATATTGGACTTTCGAATTGGACCAGGCAAGGTATCTTGCACAACTAGATCCCAAGGGAAACCTGTGTACCAAATTTGAGAAAGATCCATGCAGTAGTTCCTGAGGAATCGTGATAACAATAATCAACCACCTTCCTTACCAATATCGGCAACATTAGCGATACATTTTTGGAACTGTTTCAGCAATGGTTTGACTTCCATGTCAAAAGATTAGACAACAAGAGCAAAAACTGGCTTCAATATATGCCCGCACAAGACACATCGTCTCTCCTTATGTATCCTCTAACACACACACACACAAAGAAATCGATTTTTACTGATTTCGTTTTTGCGGCTACAGTGATTTTGACCTTTGACCTTGACCTAGATTTTAGTACATGACACATTGTCCCCTTAATGTATCCATGGACTGCAATTTTGGTACACGATATACATGTATCGTCTCTCTTTATTGTAGATCTACTGACACAAAAAAAGCAATTTGGGACATTTGGAATGATTTCCCAATTTTCGGGGTCATGCACAAACAGACGGAAATCGCCATCACATAATATTTATTAATGTGCCATAAAATTTGATTCTGATAATGGTAAGCAGGGCACTTGGGAAATTTCAAATTTCGTAAAAACACAAAATCACAACTGTCCATCCTCCCGGCCTGAAGGACACCTTGGATTTGATGTAAAATTACATACATGTACTCGTTGGTGTGGTTCTGTCAGTTGAAGACACCATACTGGAAGTTATTACATTGGTCGTCTTTCCTGTACTTGTTGATTGCTCTAAAGTTAACTGAGGAGTACTTGTTGTTGGCATGGTTGTTGTCATGGGTGTTGTTGTGGTCACAGTTGTTGTAGGGATCATGGTGGTGGTAGATCCCTTGGGCACTGTTGTATTTGACACAGTCATCATTGTTGATGTGGTAGTCATTGCAGTAGCTGTGGTATTCAATGTGGTATTCATTGTATCAGTTGTGATAATCATTGTAGGAGTTGTCACAGCAATACTGCCATTATTCTGCTCAGTTGAGATATTCTCAGTTCCACCAGTTGACACAGGAGTGGTCCCGTTTTGCCCAGAGATCAAACATACCTGCAAAAATATCAGATATTAAGCATCAGTTTGTCATTATCTTTGCTAATACATTTATTTCTGAAATTGATGAGTGTGCACATTATGAACTGATAAGATTATTATGAATTTAAGATGAAGTAGACAAACAGTGGAGTACAAGTAAGAAGTGAACACTATGGAAGTTGATCCACTGTTGGTCCTGCCTTGGTCCATTGTCAACCCATTTTTTTTTTTTTTTTAGAATTCTTTTTTTCTTGCTCTCTAATTTGAGCTCATACTAATTTGGACACAACATTTAACAGTGTGTAATCTAAAGCCCTGGTATCATACACTATGGGCTGATAAACTGAGTACATGTATATGCTACAAGACTGACAAGGGTTGTCATGGTTGTTTATTCACTAGGCCTACATCATGTACATTGACATCTTCGGGAGTATGAAGGCTAAAAATCGACAAAACTCATTCCGAAAGCTCACCTGCAATGTTCTTTAAATTACAGTACATGTACATAACACGGACAGTGTAAATTAGCTTTAACGTGTTCAAAGAGATCTCCAGTTCCGAGTTTCTCATTATTCAACTTTCTTGCATTAATAATTTCCTGATTTTGCAATGATATACAAATGTACGGTATCTTATTTACAAGAACAGAACTTCCCACTATTGGCACACTTCTTGGACCTCATTTGCAAACCACTCCCAAGGCCTAAAACTGAAACTAACGTACATTTAGCGTCATCATAGAGAAATTGGTTCATCTGGCAAATTGAGATCACTTATAACGATGTGTCCTCTTAAATATATATATATGTTAAATTGACTCTTTAAGTTGATGTGCCTCCGGTAAACCTCTCTTATATAAGCTTATAAATTAACATTAACAGATCTATGCATTGCCATAGAATGTTTGTCCGTGATATGTGAAATAATGACTAATGTTACAATTTGCCAGAAATCACAGTGATCTGGCATAAAAAAATCTGGAAAATGGTAGATTTTCACAAATTTGTATATCATTTTACATGTATACATGGTTACAAAACTTGCCAAAAATCTGGAATTCCAGATAAATCTGGAAAACTCCAATCATTGATTTACACATGATTTACTAGTTTATACCTCATTACCAATATGTCATTACCAATCATATGTCATTATCAATATGACCATTAACAGTACATCAAATTTCTCGGTCGATACTTGGTGTAAGAACGCATTGTTGAGGCTTTTGTTGAGGCTTTTGTGCAGCTGAAAAGGGTCACGTCTAGGCGCATTGTTGAGCTCAGACAGGCTATTGTAGGCTTTGTCTTGTGCGTTCTTACACCAAGTATAAACCAATTTCTCACATTAACTGAATCAAATGTTTACGTATAATTAGGATGATTCAATATTTCTGTCAGTAAATATACTTGTCAAGGAAAATGTATAATAAGTTTGGCCTAACTGAGATTATGTGCAGCTAAATTATAATTGCCATAGCAACAACACACGATATGGATATTGAGCCAAAATGAATATAGAGCCAAATTTTGCGCAATTTTTATAGATATCCAATTTCCAGAAATTTGTTATCTGATTCCAGAAATTAGTCAATCTCCTATCTCCTCCATACATGTAGAAGCAAAGGAGTGAGTGAGTGAGTGAATATGATTTAACACTATTTCAGTCATATCACAGCGTTTGGTTCCTATTCCATTTCACACATGGACACCACATGGGTAGGGTCTTAATGACACTCCAGGTCCATCCACGGGAGACCAACGGGGCTAAAAGCAAAGTTTGTTACATTGTTATTTGCACATCAATGGTCTTGTGGGAAGGGGGTTGAAAGGTATGGAAAATGTTTCAAAGCTGAACAAAAGCCAAAATTAGTATCAAAATACACCTGCACAAGACATCGTCTCTACATGTACATGTACTTATGGAGGATGTATCCTCCAAATATTTATTTTTAATGATTTCTTGATTTTTATGATCACAGTGAACTTGACCCCGATCTTAACCTAAAATGGTGGCCTTGACCTAAAATGGTGGCTTTGACCTAAAATGGTGGCCTTGACCTGAATTTTGCTACGTCACATATCATCTCCTCCCAATGTATCTACTGACAGAGAATATGTGATTTTTAATGATAAACTGATTTTGGGGTCACAGTGAACTTGACCATCTCCAACAGTCTCCGAAGGTCCAGCACTGAGTGATGGCTATGTTGATATAAAGTTTTTATACGGGTAGGCTCGCCATCATGAAAACTAGAAGAAGAACAATACTTGAACCACGCTTATCTCTCCAGAAACATAAAATGGTGGCATTGTAACATGCTTTTGTCGCAAATTATCAGCTTAATAAAAGCATTGTTCGTTGTTTTATTGCTTGTTCGGACTGTGATATATATTTTGGATCAACATTTAATAAAACGCGAATTGTAGTATGTAAATTCAATAGCCAACTTCCTATATATCTGGGCATTTCAGTTGTTGTTTTAGATACAGAAATTTAATCAACCTGCGTGTTCTTCACAAGTGGAGGTGAATATGGACTACAGAAAATAATACGGGGATTTTCGATATTTCACATAGCTTTGACTACCTGAGTGAAAAACTGGTTCGTGGAGAAAGAATTGTACCAACCAGATAATTTGATGCAATTTGTCTTGTTTTTTTTTGATCAGCATAACACAGGGTGTCTACCGATAAAACAGGTCTGCCCATCAGGGCCTGATCTGAGCTTTTAGTTTGGGCACCCATACACGGCGCAGAGCCTGATAGTTATAGTGAAATAGGCCGTGATGTGGGACTGTCAAAGCCCATGGAAGCTGCGGGAATATTCAATGGTTTAAATACAGCCTGATAACTTAATATTTGGCAACAGTACTTCCATTGGTATTGGTTACAGCCTGTTCACAGAGGCAATTTGCTAAAAAAAAAGAAAAAAGATCCAAAATTTCCTTATGCCTAAAGCCGTTATAATGGGCTCAAAAACCGCCTGGATCAGGCCCTGCCTAGGCTATACACTCACAAAATATTGAAACTGTGGCTAGGAAACTGTCCCAGTTGTAGAACGGACGGACAGCCAGATGGATGGAAATCGCTATCACACAATACATCCGCTTTTTGGGTAGGCATATAAAAAGAAAACAATTCTTCATCATCAGACTAGGTATGAGGCCCAATTGCAGAGATTGCATCATTTATGTACTCACTTGGATGAGAGTACAAGTATATAAATAAATAACATGATCCGCATCAAGAAATATAAGGAGGTCTTCATTTTATTTAACTGCAAAACTATCAATTTATGAATTGTGAATGTATTCTGGAATAAAGATGGGTAGAAATTTGGACAAAACATGCACTAGAACAAAACTACCAAATGTACAAGCTCGGATGTATCTGAGAGAAGATGTACTGTGAACCGGGGCTACTTTGAACAAAATATAAAAACAAGAGCTCAGTGCATGAATTCGAGATAGCTGCCTTATGCAGCCCACGCAATTCAGAAAACTCGCCTTGCAAAATTATAGGTCATATCGAAATAATTCCTATTTAACATCATGTTAAATATTGCTGAGGTGAACTGATTATGCCATGGCATTTACCTCGGCAATTGCTGATTGCCGTGGTGAATTGAGCTGCTTATGTAATAGATATAACTTATGGTACCCAGAGTTGTAAGTAATAAGTTATTGCAGGAAATGCAGAAATCCCCTCATACTACCAGTAGTTCCGGTATAAATGAATGTTTGTAAATTATTAAGAATCAGCTCATCAGTGGGTTTGGGAAGTCTCTGAGAATGCGATGATAGAAAGGTTTGTAAGAAAATTATAATTCTACAAAGAACTCATGATTTAGTGCTTCACATATATACATGTGTTTGTTAGTAGGTCAAGACTTATACATTTTACATGTACTTCTATATTTTTCAGTTAAACATTTCACTTATACAATGTAGATGTAGCAATATAAAGCAGGTGTAACTTATTTAAAGGGGGCATTACATTTACAGAACAGACATTCATAGCATGTGTTATAGACATAGTAGTAGTCAAGCCTCAAGGTATGGTTTTTAGTATCGTATATTATAGCCAGACCAGTTCAACAAGGAAGTGAAATGAAGTTCACACGATCAATATACATGTACAATGTATTTTTCCTATGTACAGATAAAATATTCTTTGACAGGATATACATCAGTATTTACAAGTCGCTACAGCCCTCACATGTAATACATGTAAGAAACCCACCTTAACAAATATTTTTTGACATTGAAAAAACCCACATTCAAGATCATGTTCAAAATATCTGAAGTGAACTATCAACCCGACAATCAACTGCTGACTGCCATGGGTATTTTCGAAAGCTGTCACTATGTACCTGTAGGTACTATCAAATTGCTGATAGGAATAATAATAGTATGAGGTTATTATACAATGTTGAATCCAATATGGAGTTTTATTGTACGAGTATACTTTGGGTTGAAATTACAAGCGTCTAGTCCGTCATTCATAATCCAGCCGTCGTCCATTAGAGAATATCCGCGTCCATAAGACGCAGGCGTCGAGTCCAATACGGACTTCAACCCAACGTAGACGAATACAATAAAACCTCCATATTGGATTCAGCATTGTATAATGACCTGTTTATTATACATCGAAAGACAAAACTTACTGATAAAGTTACAAAGCATAACATGAAAGACTACACACATAAATACTTCGATTGTTAATTTCGCTTTTTTGAAATATGACAATCAAGTTGAAGAACACATTTAAATGGATGATATATATTATGCTTTGATTTTTCATTTTCTGTCTTTTTTTTCGAAATATTTACATTCGTGATCAATAGTACTATATTTAGAAGAATTATTTCATGAAATATTCAGGAAAATATGTATAATATATTCGAGCATCTTGTCTACCGCTGTCACTAGTGTCTGGCCGACTGTCAGAAGCAGATGACACTGTGACGACACCGTGACACGTACATATAATCTTGAGTTACCCCCCTTTGAAAGAATCCAATACGCAGTCTTCACGAGTCCAATAACACTTTCTGACGAGTCCAATAACACTTGCTCGCGGATCCAATACGGTTCTTGGTACTGGACCGACACGTGGTACAAATAAACGGTTTTCATTGGATTATAAAATTAAATGTATAATAATAAAAGGATAGGTACCGCTTACTGGGACTCCTAGATATGGATAGATTTTTTTTTTATTCAGGGCAAAACAACATTGTTCACAGAGTACAAGTATATGTCTCAAACAAGCAATTGTATATCTGAAACAAGCAATTTTCTTTCTTCATGTGTAGAGTTCTACACCCTGTTAAAGAGGTGGAGGCAGTCCGAGTATTACACTGTTATATTATACAAAGTATGACACATATATATATATCAATATATTTTTTAACACCCCTATTATAGCTATACAGTTATAAAGTTTGTCCAATTTACCCACCTTTTAATTTTGTGAAACTCTCGACTTTACAGTCGCAGTAGTAACTGACCTTTTCTGCTCTGTAATAATTTGTGAATACAATTTTTAGTTTGCTTCCTCATTTTACATTGATAAATATAATTTTTTTTTGCTAGTAGGAACAGAGTATTTATGTCCTTGTCACCACTGTGAATGTCACCAAATACAATAAATATTTCAGATAAATTGATAGACGTTATAGTCTCATGTGTTATCCAGTCCGATAATTCTACTCAAAAGCTGGTGCTTACAACACAGTTATATAATAAGTGTTCCAGTGTCTTTGGGCTCTTCATTACACAAATCACATGTATCCGCTTGTTTTATTTTAATTCTATACAGTAATATATTTGTACCTAAAATTTAGTTAGTAATTCGGTATTGAAAGCACTGTAATTGTGTATTTCTTGTACAAGCAAATGGCAATCCATGAATATGCCTTCACTCTATATTATTTAATACATACTCTCACTTTGCTTTACCGAAAGAGGATAGAAAGGTTTACAACTCTTTGAAAAACTGAAATTTGGTAGGGTATCATGGGATACAACAGCCTGTATGAAATGTGCTTGAACTCTCCGAGATACATTTTCATAGACTTACGGATACCAAAATGTTCCAGGAAGTAGGCCCCTATCTTTCTACAAATTCCTTATCAGTGAATATATTACCTGTATCATCCAGAAGGTCATTCATATAGTGTATTCCAAGCCTATACCAATTTTCATAAAAGACAGGCTTTATTATATCAATCAAAATATTATCATTGATCCAAATTGGTTGAGATACATGTAGATCTTGTTCTACTGTTTCACATTTTTCAAAAACATTGCCCATGCATCAAGGACATCTTTCCAGAAGAGGTTAGATAAATTCCTTTCAAGTTCAAACAGCTTCCTGTGGCCACATTCAGCTAAACAAAAATAAATTTTCAACTTTTTGTACAATATATTATGGTACCCGAATCCATGGTACCAGAATATTATGGTACGTTGAACTACTTATTAAAAGTCTTCTAAAACAAGCTATTTTAACTGATTTTTGGAATTCCTCTACACTCTAACCTCAGAAGGTGTGAAAAAGGTGTAAAAAAGGTGTAAATCAAACGTTTACACCTTCTGGGTTCATGTTTACACCCTTAGGAGGTGTAAATAAGGTGTAGAAAAGGTGCAAATGTATGAAGATTGATTCCAACCCTGCTTTTACACCCGTAAAGGTGTAAATTTATTGGAAGGTGTTAAAAAGGTGTAAATACTTAATTTTCCATACACATTTGGAACTTAATTTCTATGTTGCAGAAATGTATTTCCTTGTCATGCTTTCGGTAAACCATCAACATTTTCAAGCACCCCAACTTTTTACACAAAACTAAATCAATGGATCTAACAATTTGACCAGTCTCTCCAACATTTGTGCAAAAATTCTGAAGGAAATATTACAAAAAAACGAGCTGCAGACCATGAGAGTCAATCCCCCCGTCAGTTTCACGAGGGAGTGAATATTGAACAGTCGCTCAAGTGTTTTCGCTCAAGGTTGGGCCCAACACTACATAGTGGTGGGGGGGGGACGTTCTGAGGTTTTGAATATCAACATTGTATAGTGAATGTTATGTATCATGCAGAGTCGACAAAAGCACGTTGTTTGTTGACCAATGTAAGAAGTTATCAGATCGATATCTACAGTGCTGATAATTGCTCAGCTATCAGATAAAGTGATTTTGAACTTCATTCCAATGGGGGATTTGCACAATAAGCAGTGAATAAAACGGAAATTGTAAAATTATGGGCTTTGATTGATCCACTGAGACAGGAAGGTGTGAAAGAGACTTAACGGTTCGAAGTGATAATCATGACAGCTTGGTGTGCATGTTATCCATTAACAATTGCGCGATTATCGTCACAAATTATTACTTGATAAAGCAATGGTTACCATCCTCTCCGACCCCTTTTGACACACCAAAATCATAATCCGCGGCCTGCCTTTGTCTCATATCCCTTTGACGCTAACGCCAAGCTTTGGTTAAATTGTACATATCGGTGATGATTCTATTGCTCAATTAGTTTTTAGTTTATTCTGCCAATGCCTAACAATATATGCATCGCTTCTATTGTTCATTAATTTGTAAATAAGCATGGCTCCGCTTCTCATGCTGTTATTTATTTTAATATTTAGCACTGCAAAAGATCTTAAATTAACAACATGTACCGTGAAGTTTAAATAAAATATTGAGTTGATGGGCCGCGAAATCCGTATGGGAAGCGGCTCTTAAACTACAATTTCAATCAATCATGCTGTCCACCATTTCCAATATATGCACACGCGATATTACTTCCAAACAAACATATATTAGGATAAATTACGTACAGCCGGGTTTTTTTTTCACGTCGCTCGTTCGGTGCTGTTCTGTCCATCAAAGTTTACTTTCTGCGAGATGGCGACTTGCCCGCTGTTGATCGGGGAGAACCGAAAGAAAATCGCTTTACCTTTTGCAACTCGCAGCCTGTCGGACCTTGAAGATCATATTTCACAGAATGCTACCTTAGCTGATCTAATTGGCATTAACGACGTAACCTTCCAGGTAAATATGCCATTTTTTCATATTTGTACAATATAATTGCCCCTGTGAACCCAGGTCGGAGCAGGGAGATGCATGTAAATATGTATGTATTTAGAGGCTGAAGAAAATGTTACATCTTACAGAAAATTTATAACGGAGAATATATTTTTATACTGTCGGAAAAGCTGATCGAAACTTAGTTCAACTATGCTAAAAATGTGACTCGATTGAGTATTTTCTGTTGCTCTCGGTATTTCATTCAACTTTTGCCGACAGAACAGAACAAGCTCGAAACTTTGTTGAATCAACATACATGCGGGAAAATACGGTGCTATGATAACATACACTTCTGCGAAATCTGATTAATATAATCTGCTGAGAGATATTGTTTGACCCAATCAACTTAGTGACGCTTGAAAATATAGAAATTCTATTTAAATCTCATCAATAGTAGGCCCCTATATGAGATAAAAACGAGTCATAACTGGTTAGCCTGGTGCCTTGGTTATGGAGGTGCTTGTTACCCTATGCCATAGTGTTCGGGAACCAGATTATAAATGATACTAGTCAATGCGCATGCTCACAAGGATCACGTGGGAGAAAATGGAGGGCGGTTTGATTTTCTTCGAGAAGGCTTGTTTCAAACTTTGCGAAATCGTGTCGATTTAGCCCACTATAGTCAAACATATTTGTAAGTATTATCTTCATTAGATAGGAGTGCAACTACCTCGAACACGTCACTGTTGAAAATGTGCTCCAAAATGTTCAGCTCGCATAAAACTGGGAGTTCGTTCAATGAATGCGAATCCAAAATGGCGGCATAAATTTGTTCATTGATAGCTTTGCTCAGTTCAATGCAGTACTTATAGTGAATTTTAGTACACAGTGGAATAGGAATAGTTAAAAAACGCCCAGCCACTTGGAACATCATGGAACGTTTGGGATATTTTTAGGTATTATTTACCCTTACTATTTACTCATATAATTTTACTAATATGAAACCAGAATTATATGATGTTTAAGAAGAGCCGGGCTGGACTGGAGGATCGGTTCTTGTAGGCTCTCTTCAACCCATACGACTTAGTTTCGTGGGTATATGGCGGCTTATTTTCGTGGCTATTTGAGACCGATTGACTGATAAATTGTTTGCCACTTAGTTAAATGTGATTTATTTATTTTCCAGTTGTATGATGCTGATTTTGAAGAGTTCATGGACATCGAGCACCACGATGAGATATCGGGAAAGTTCGAAATCCAGATATTACAGCATACGACAACAGATTGAGCATTTCACAATGTCCCAGAGCGTACTGATAAGAAGGTATCAACGATTTGTGTTCTCCATTGATACCCAATGTATTCGTACCACAAAGCATTGTTTGGGGGTGAATCACTGTTATTCACAGACCATGACAATATAATAATTAATTATGGCAGAACTAATGAAATATCCTAGTATTTTGAAATCTGACCGGAACCTTTGCTAATTTTAATAAGTCTTATAATTATTATTCACTTGTGGTTTTGTAGCTACACTGTGATCAATCGTTCCAGTTCAATGAATATGTGGATACATGTATATTTGATTCACCCTGTTTCTATGCAGACTACGCAGGATATAGCCAGTTACTTATGTGCGTGTTTAAATTGCAGTTGAAAAATTAATATTTTTCCCCATTTCAGGAGAGCACAGGCACTAGTCCAAGTGACACCGTGGAAATGCATTTTCAACATGAACGATCAGTTATGTAAGTCAACTTTCTTACAGTCTGATTACCGTAGTTTTGTTTCTTTTCCAAAGAATGTAAATTTTTATTCAGTTACATGAGCTGGGTTCGACGGGTGGCACTAAATAAGAGACCGATAATTATAAAGGACAGACCTATACTAGATTACGGCCTCTAGAAGACATAATTGGTAGCTTGTGGTATTTTCTTGTGAAAACAGCTGTTGAAAGCGTAAAACGGTGTGGCAATCAGCTTCCCGCTAGGCCCTACGGGGAGCGACACACGGCCGATTCACCCACCTGTGTGTCTAACACCTTCCATGCACTCCCAGCGGACCGGTTCGGCCGGTGTGTTTATGCAAGAGCAGTAGCTACTTTGACAGATTCCACCAATTGGAACAAAGAGCTCGCTTTTCATGAGCAGCAGTGATACCAGTATTAATATTAATACAATTAATATTATTAATATATTAGTATTATTATTAATATGACCCGATATTGTATGAAATTTATCAGACACGAAATGACAAATTACGGTACAGGAAGTGACAGAAGGCAATAAAAATCTATATTTATGGGCGGAGAATGGCATATTTCTATTTCACAGTTCGGGCAGTAACAGTAAGAAAAAAAGAAAGTAAAAAACCTGAAGAAAAGATCCATCCGTTTCACTCCCACCTATCACACAGAGATGAAATATATAAGGAAAATCCTGTTGAAATATTGACATTTTATCAAATCATGTGAATCACACACAACGAAAGTCTGGGGAAACCCAGTAATTGCATACAGGAGGAGGAAGAATTTGAAAGAAATGTTAAAGAAATCAAAACAATGAACATTGTGAATTGATACGTTATTTTACTGAAATAACTCGAATAAACCCGAAACACTTGTTTCATTCAACTTTATGTGTGCTCAATATGCTCCTATAATATCAAGTATGTGTAATATATATCAGGAGAATTTGAAGCTGCTGGGCGAGTCTGGCGGGTGAATTGATCGTGCGATTCGGCCGTGCGACGCGCTTCCTAACGTAACGGGCGCAGCTAAATGCGATACGGTTTTGCGCTATAAACGATCGTTTTTTATGAGAAAATCCCACAAAGTACCAATTATGTATTCTCAAAGTCGTAATCAATTATACTTAGGTATCGGTCTGTATGTTTTTAGTACCGGTCTGTATCGGAAGGTAATGAGGGTGGATCAATGAGGGTGCCCGGGTTCGACTACTGTGTTGGGATTGACATTTTAAAACATATATTTACAATTTGTTTCTGTGTATATTCCCAGTTAACAAAAATGGAACTTTAATGCATCAAGTGATGAGTAACATTTACATTGTGGGATTAGTTTATCAGCTGTGGTTCTTACTGGTTGTAGGATCGGGCCTAGCAGCAGAACACCTACTCTCGGTCGAGCCATTGGACTTTGCTCTGACAGCCTTTGATACAGACGCCACCTGGACACTCGAAAAGCAAAGCAAACAGACCCTTCCACAGCTCAAAGGCGGGGAATTATTGATGGCCATTTTTGTTACCTGTTTTACCCTACTCTCTCTGAGAGTTTTTGAGGCTGAGGCACCCCAGAAGGTTATGTACAAAAGTATTCCATGAGAGTTGGTGAAAGTTGAAGGTATAAGTTACATGAACATAACGTGCTCAATTTAGGTTGGGTTGGGATGCTTGTAGTTTTAATCGTTTGAACTTTGTGCTTCCAGGGATTGAGAGTGAACTATGATATCAGGGAGGGTTAACATGAAATGACCAATGTAAATGTGCGTTTTGTGATTTCCCTAATAAAATATATCATGCATATATTTTGTGTTAATGTTCTTATTGTGTACCTCAACCAAGAGCCATTACTGGATGGTACGAACACCACTAATTCTCACTAAAAGGTGTAAATTAACACCTTTTGAAGGTGTAATTCTCACGAAATGGGTGTGTTTTAACACCCCTGGAAGATGGAATCGTCTCCAGAAGGTGTATTTTAGCACCTCTAGAAGGTTTAGTTTTGGGCAAAAGGTGTAAATAAACACCCAAGAGGGTGTAATCGCGGTCAAAAGGTGTACATTAACACCAATAAAAGGTGTAATTCTTACTAATAAGGTGTATTTTAGCACCCCTAGATGATTCAAATTTGCCCAAAAGGTGTGAATTAACACCCAAAGAAGGTGTAATTCAGTTGAGAAGGTGTAAATTAACACCACTGGAAGGTTTAGTTCTTGTCAAAAGGTGTAAATAAACACCCATGGGATGCTGGGTTCCCAACAAAAATATGCTCATAAATTTGTCTGGGAGGTGCAAATTTTATTCAGAAGGTGTGAATGAACACCCATGGAAGGTGTAATGTGAGCAAAAAAGGTGTAACTTAACACCTTTTCGAGAAGGTGTAAATTTACACCTTTTGGAGAGGGTGTTAATTCACACCCAAAAGGGTGTTAGCCCTGGGACAAGCCATTTACACCCCGTAGAGGTGTAATTTACACCTTCTGGGGTAAGAGTGTATGTCAATCATTTTTATACCTCCTAATTGATAATTTTGTATACTTTGTATGCGCTTCACCGTGTCCATTCCTCTCCAAATAAAATTAAACAATACTTTTTTTAATTTCTCAGTGAAGGATTTGGAGGGGTTTGGGCAAGGTGAATAGCAGATGATTTAATTTAGGGAGGGCTAATGTTTTTACCACTGTAATTCTGCCTATTGTTGTCAGAAGTCTCTTATTCCAATGACCTCAAGGAGTTTCCCGATTTCTTGCAGTTTAACGTTAAGATTCATCATGGTCATTTATAAAAGGTCTTCGCTGAATGTGACCTCCAAAAGTTTGAAAGAAGAGTTACACCACTCCTGTTTCACCTCTCCACAGAGTCTTTCCTCACTTCCATTTTTACTTCCTAGCCATATTACTTTTGTTTTAGCCAGATTAATTTTCAGACCTGAGAGCCGTGCAAATAGATCAAGCGTATTCAGACAGCCTTTCAAACATTCATTTGAGCCATCTAAAAGTAGACAAGTGTCATCTGCATAATGACTTATTTTAAATGTCTCATTTCCTATGCTACTTTATATACCAGTGATATCTGTACTGTTTCTAATTTGAAGAGCCAAAATTTAAGCACAGATGATAAATAAATAAGGGGATAGCGGATCACCCTGTCTACATCCTCTTTCAACAGGAAAAAATTCTGACAGGACGCCACTTTGTGTGACTGATGGAGTTATACATGTATTACAAAGTGAATTTATCCATTGTAATATCGAGGAACCAAACTTTAAAAAAAACTAATTCTTTTACCAGAAAGGTCCGAGAAATGCTATCAAATGCGTTTTCAATGTCTATAAGGAGAAGTAGACCGGGAAGGTTTTCAGTTTCTAAGTATCCCATTATATCATACGACAAACCGATGTTTTCTCCTATATACTTACCCTGCATAAAACCTGTTTGATCTTGTTGGATAATTTTTGGCAGAACTTTTTTAACTCGCTCAGCAATAAGCTTACAGAGGGAAGCAATTTTATATTGCACATTAAATAACGTTATCGGTCTACAGTTTCCTAAATAGAATCTGGGTTTATCTCCCTTTGGGATACATGCACTAAGTCCTTGTCTTTGAGTGATTGACATCTCACCATTTCCATAGCCATAATTACTACTTCTCATCAGGAAATTATGAAGATCTTTCCAGTAAAATTTAGAAAGCTCTGAAGTAAACCGGTCCATAATACCTTGATATTTTTCATTCTTCTTTTTTCTTAACCGCGGCTACATGTAACAGTTCAGATTATGGTATTGGTCCTTCAAGCTGAAGGGAGTCTTCTTCCGTAAGTTTAATGGGATCACCCAGTGACAGCGATTCCATGGTTATGTCTTCAATATTTCTCTTTTTATACAGAGAACTGAAGATTTTTTTTGTTTCTAATAAAATTTCTTTTTCATCTGTTAAAGTCTGATTCCGTTTATGGATACTTGGGATGGTTTTATTGACATAATTTCTTTTCTCCATTTGCACAGATATATCAAAAAGTCCCCCCCCCCCCTCATCCCTCACTCATCGTGCTCTAGCCCTTGTCATTACCCCTTCTAGTTGACCTTTTCTTATGTTTTCAAATTGTTGTTTTACTTCCTCCAGAATTTGTATATTATGAACACTACCTCCTCGTATTTCACTTTCTACTTATTCCATCTTTTCACTAATTTTTTGTTCTCTTTTCTGCCTCTCTTTCTTCTTCCTGGATAAGAATTCAATACTATTACCTCTAACTTCCATCAAAAGTGTGTCCAAAAAGAGCTGTGTCTTCCCTTTTTGAAATCATTAAACTTGCAATCCAGAATTACTGTTGAATGATCAGATCTATAGGCAGGTTTATATACTACATCATTAACATATGTGAGTACTTCCTCGCTTTAATATCAAAAATAAAAAAATCCAGCCTTCCTTGTTTAAAAGGTTTCTTTTGTCTCCAGCTATGCTCTTTTATCACCATGTATTGAGCGAAAGGGATCCACTAGATTTTCTGATTGAATTAATTCCAAAACTTTATCTCTAGCATAAGGGTTGTTAATATTTATACAGTTTTCAGTATTTAACTTAAGATTCTGAACTAAAGTTCCAGTCTCCACATATAATATAAAAGTCATTTTCAAACTCCTGCACCACATCAATTGTTTTTTGATAGAAACTAGGGCTATCATTATTTGGACCATAAATGTTAACTAATGTAACTGAAGTGTTCTCAGTTTTGATACTTAATGCTAAAAAAATTGCCATCCAGGTCTTTCTTCTCCCTATGACACTAAACTCAAAACTACCTCAGAAAAGTATTTCCACTCCTCGAGATGAATTAGTATTAACTGAAAAATAGCAATTTTTACTTCCCCATTCCGACATAACAAAAAGTTCTGTTTCTGAAGTGAAGTGGGTATCCTGTAAACAGCAGACATTATAATTTCGGCTATTAAACAGATATAACAGATCACACCTTATTTTGAGGTTCCACTAATCCTCGAAAATTCGCAGATACTATTTTAATACCTTCCATTCAAAATTCTGCCTGTTAATTTACAGCTCTCAGATCTGACACTAAGCATATATAATAGAAAAATAACTTTCTAGGCTTCATAATAAAAGGAGGTACAGTCAGTAGAGATGTACATGTACAACACTGTTTTGATACTCATTCCATAGTATAACATGCTTCTAACACATAAACAGTGCTTTGCCCATCTTCTTGCAAATATATAAAATAGTAAAAGTCGAGCGCTTAATTCCAGAATCGAGGAGCTTGCGCCCCGCTCTCCGCTTAACTGAATAAGTACAGACACGATGAAAGTAGTGGTATTTCAATTGCGCCAAAGCTCCCACTTATGCTACACCTCTCATTTCTCTTCACAAAGTCGGACTAGAGTCAAGCTCAACAGGGTTTTCTTTCTCCGCTGATTTTACTGAGTTCGTTCCCTTAGCTGCGGTTTCGCTTGATAGTAGATGGGGACAGTGGGGATCTCGTTAATCCATTCATGCGCATCACTAATTAGATGACGAGGCATTTGGCTGATCATGTTGGAATTCTTTCAAATTATTTCCTGCTGATGTTGTACGCAGTGTACTGTACCTCGGCGCTATGGACAGTACGAGACTCCTGTCCCAACTAACCAACGACCGGTACCATAATCGGGAACGGAAGAAGAACCCGAAGAGCTATCGCTCTCTAGGGGGAGATATATGCGCATTTTAGGCGCGCAAATCTCGAGAGATCTGGCAAAGCCAGGACCTCTCCCGCAATTCAAACAAGTGGCTCTACGCAAAATGTATTCCATCAACCCATCTAGATCATACATGTAGCGTTCATCTTTCCTAGTCGGAGTGCCACAGACATATTCCTATTAGACTGGCATCTAACAGAACCTGTACAAGCCCGCCATCAATTCGGTAGTCATCGGGCCTTCACATCAACCAGAGCCCGCCATCAATTCGGTAGTCATCGGGCCTTCACATCAACCAGAGCCCGCCATCATACGGTTGGGGATCATCGATATAAGCATGCAATACCCTGATCCTTATGCTAATATGCTCGGACGATGATACCACCCTCTCCCAGACAGAAGAGAACGATACACTACTCTCATCAAGACAGCCGAGCATTACTCTTATACCACACCTACCCTGCCGAAAGTAAGATGATCGCAGTAATATTTAAAACGATCTTAGCTGAATTCAGCAGTGGACCCACCCCGCTCTAGAGACTAGGCGAGGCGACGACTAAGGAATCAAGAAACCCCTGAGCCCACATTTTCACTCCATGATCAAAATGGCAGACTCTGGTCGCAACCTGTTACCTCGGAACTGCCTGGAGGCATGTGTTTCAGCTGCTATTTGGCATTGCCCGACTCTCGCCACGTGGATACGGCAGCTGTGGGCATAAGGCAGGTCGTATCACCTTAAGAGAGTCATAGTTACTCCTGCCGTTTACCCGCGCTTGACTGAATTTCTTCACTTTGACGTTCAGAGTACTGGGCAGAAATCACATATGGATAGATTTTCTGGGGCTCCTAGGTAAGGATAGATTTACTGGGACTCCTAGATATGGATTGATTTACTGGGGCTCCTAGATATGGATAGATTTACTAAGACTCCTAGATAAGAATAGATGTACTGGGACTACTAGATAAGGATAGATTTACTGGGACTCCTAGATATGGATAGATTTACTGGGATTCCTAGAGATAGATAGATTTACTGAGGTGCCAAGATATGGATAGATTCACTGGGACTACTAGATAATGATAGAATTACTGAGACTCCTTATTTTGCTGGGGCTCCTAGATGTGGATAGATTTACTGAAACTCCTATATATGTAGATTTACTAATAGATATGGATAGATTTGCCGGGGCTCCTAGATATGGATAGATTCACTGGAGCTCCTAGATATGAATAGATTTATTGGGACTCCTTGATATCTATAGGGGCCATTTTCATGAAAATGTACAAATAATGGTAAAGACAATTTTTTTATACATTTTGTTCATTTTACATTTTACAGCCAGAGATTGGCGCAAATGCCAGATGAAACAGAAATATGACAAGTGCAGATCAATGGTGTTCAGAAAACAAAATGCTTATTAATCCTGATAAGTTCAAATCAATGTTAATAGGAACTTCACGGAAATTGAAAAAAACTGTGATCATAAATTCAACATCACTGTCAATGGCTCTACTATAGATAATGTCGTCCACCAGAAATTACTTGGCCTCCACATTTGATAAAAATCTTTCATGGCAAGAACATGTTGTTAGTGTATGTATAACTATATCAAGGCTTCTCTCTGTACTGAGGAGGCACAAGCAATTAATGCTCCAAAACACACGATTACTTTAATACAATGGCTACATAATGCCCCACATTAACTACTGTCTGTCTATTTGGGGAAACTGTTCCAACCAGTTAATGAATAGAATATACAAGCTTCAAAAAACTGCTGCGCGACTCATACTGGACAAATCAAAAGACACCCCTGCAGCTGAACTTTTCAGAATTCTATAATGGCAGATAGTAGACGAATTAGTGGTTACAAGCGTCTGGTCCGTCATTCATAATTCAGCCGTCGTCCATTAGAGAATATCCGCGTCCATAATCCAAAGACCTATTCCATATAACAGTATTAGCACCAAATTCAAAAAGACAATCATAGTATACATAAACATAGGCTTGTTTCCTGCAAGGGAGAAGCGGTACAACAGAGCTTTAACTGTCTACAAATCTTTAAATGGCCTGTACCCAAATTACATGAGACAGCTTTTCTCTCCAACTGTCCACAGGAAAGAACTCTAAGATCATCAAATAAAGATAAGCTGATAATCCCGTTCCCACATTCAGAGCGTTTCAAAAAGAGTCTTTCATATTCTGGGCAATCTCTTTGGAATTCCTTACCAGCTGATATACAAAGTGCCTCCTCAGTACAGAGTTTCAAATCTAAATACTTATCACTGAACTGATGCGACATTATTTTGTATATAACTGTTATTCCTGTATGTGTATATAGTAATGTTTTGTTGTTTGTTTGTTTAAATATTTTAAATCAGATATCATATAATCACTTTGTGTATAATCACTTTGTGTGTGTATGAAAGGATGCATGTGTGTCTGTGGAGGGCCTCAGGGAAGATCAGCACCTAGCTGACTGAGTGTACACTATTGTCCACCTTCTGAAAATAAAGCTTATTATTAATATTATTATTAAACATTTTATATTTTTATCTCTACTATAAAATGTTTATTTTCCTACGAAGTAGGCTACAGATCGCAACTTGTCCGGTAATGAGTGAGTGAGTCAGTCCATCCGAATCCTTTCGTCGGCAAAATAAGGAGAACCGTTGACATTAGAACCTTGATTTTTGGCATGAACGTGCATTGTTACCAGCAAGTTCTGATCTGAAATAATTCTGATTAAAATTAGATTTATAATTAACACTTCAGTATATTGTTATATATATGTAAGCTGTAGCCTGTAACGTGTAGGCTATCCTGTTTCACATCCAAACTATGTATGTCATCATTGCCAAGAAAACTGTGGTCCGTTTTGCTCCAGCGTTTTATCACATTTAATGAGTAGGCCTATCAGTTACACTCCGGCTAAAAATACCCTACTGCATATACCCTCAAAAATTCAGCGCTGTTTGCACAACGAAGCTGAGGTGGTTTAACGTTATCATAAAGAAAATCAACGATCAACTGCCATAGAATATAATGTGAAACAAGGAAACCGGAATAGTACATTCATCAGATTACCGATACCCAAAATGTGTTGTCTCATATATCTAAATAACAACGTGATGTAGAGACGCTATTTATTCGTCTTTGTACCGGTTATGCTCAGGAAAATCACATAGAATCATTATTATCTTGTGCATAAAAGGTGTTGGTCTCGAGTTGAATTACCGTAAACTACATAAATGCTACCTTTCTATACTATAGTACTATAGATAAAAAATTGGTGTATTGTTGGGAAAATAATGTGATTTAAAAAGTTGTTTTGATCCTGGACAAGGGCACTAAAAACCACTAAAGAGATGTAGATGTATTTTCACACGTAAAGCTTGAAATCTAGTGAACTTATATTATTCAATCTGTTTCCTTAAAAAAAAAATGTAAAACTAAATCGGTGATCGTTATTTATTTTGGAACGAAGGCGCATTAGGAGACTGTTACCAACAAATTCTGAGCTGACCTATTTTTGATGGAAATTTCTGGTGATTTATGATGAAAATCAGTGCCCATCTTAATATAGGCAGGATTTCAACTGGGGGTGGGGATTTCCAAGAGTTCAGTTCGTGTTCGAGTCCTAATGCCTACTGTACTTCGTAGGTCCTGTGACGTTAGTCACACTGCTCATGTTGGCAAAGATAACTGCTTTAAAAGATTAAAGTTTCAAATCTGAAAATGAATTTGTCTTTAACGTTTTCATTGCAAATGCAGTTTGAAGATTAATAATTTTAAACAACACAGTATTTAATAAAAAGAATCTTTCTATTGGATACTACATGTATTAGGGAAAATATATGAGAATATAAAGTCCTGTTCACTTCACATACCTTGACATGTGAAAAATATTACAAAAAGATTGGATTTATTCAAATGTCTTTACCATTATCAGGAAAGTTTTTTTGTGAGAAATTTAGCACAAGAAATGTCATATAGAGGGCACCAATGACATTGTTAAAAGTACCAAGTTGAAGGATGTGGGCAGCCATTTTTCGTCCAGACTTGTAGCAACAGAGCACATGTTTTCGACAATTTCGACATCGTAAACTTTCTGGACAGTAATATTCCAGTGGGACCTGCATATAATGCTGTATACATATGTCGCCTAGTAGCATTTGCTAGATCCTGTGTTAAATGTGATGATTTTAATCAACGTCACAAAATATTGTTGCAGAAACTTATAAAACAGGGCTATACCACCAAGCGCCTCCACTCAAAGTTTATCAAATTTGGCAATACATATCACATTCTGACAGCAAAATACGAGCGTAGCGTGCACGATCTATGGCGTTACGTTTTGTGTCTAATTCCGCTTAACCCGGGCTAGGGGCCGTATGAACCCATGTACTTCCAAGATCCTCATGGTGGTCACATGAACAGTCACAATCAAAGCATGACTGAGATACATCATTCTTTAGATGACGACTTTACAACGAATATTTTGGATTAAGAATACTGATCAGCGATACAGATTTGATATTTTTGGAACATCATGATGTCTTGCTGGCATCATTGAAAACTGTTGACCGCTTCTCTCTTGTAGGAAACTAGCCTATGTTTATACATGTACATGTATACTTTGATGTCTTTTTGAACTTGGTGCTAATACTGTTGTATGGAATAGGTCCTTGGGTTATGGATGCTGATATTCTTTAATGGACGACTGCTGAATTATGATTGACGGACCAGACGCTTGTAATTCTACAAATTTGAATAAAAAGTCTGTGTCGCACTTATTGTCTGTCTTTACCTTTGGTGAGGTATGTCATTTAACTTATTTATGATTATTACCAAACAAAGCACATGAAAAGTGTATATCAAGAAAAATTCACCATGAGAGACACACTAATCCAGTTCAGCCTGACTCGTGTTGACATAAGCTTAATCTTTCTTTACCGTTATTTAAACTTGTCTTTACCGTTATAAAATGCCATAACGGTAAAGACAGGAATATAACGGTAAGGAGAAAAAATGTCTTTGCCACCTAACCCAGTTATTGAGAAAATTGAAGTGACATTCTGATTATAAATTTTCTTGGAACTTGAAAAACAGCAAAAGAATGTTTAGCAAAAGGCAGCTTGACTCGCATTAAGAAAATAAAACTAGTAAGTTAAAAGAAAATGGCGACGATGACCCAAACAAACATACCCTAGCAGTCCGTGTTCCGCTTTTAATACTTTTTTCTGGAGAAACTTTTACATGTACCCACCCATGACTTGATAGGCAGGCCCCGATAAGCCCGGAGACCGATATTACCCTTTTGGACAGGGTTGATAGGGGTTTTCCCCTATTGTAGGGGTATTATCGTCCGTTTTCCGCTTTTTATATTTTTGTCTGGAGAAACTTTTACGTACACCCACCCATGACTTGATAGCCCTGGCGGACGCTTTCACTTTGACACCTCACTCGACCCAATCGGTCCACTTGGGGTCCACCTCGGTCCTAAAACGTCTATTCCCATACTCTTTTTATGCATTCCCCGTATACATTAACATTAGAAGTCACTTGGTTGACATGGGACTACTTTCTGTCCGCGGAAGAATTCGAGGTCAAAGGTCACCTGACCTGGTGGCGCCACCTGCCGGAACTATAGTGCACTTGACCTCCACAACCCGCCCCGTGACCTCCCCGTGACCTCCACGAAAATAGGTCAACAGGTATTTAGATGCTCTTTGTATACTACTCACGTATGTTTGCTTTCTCGGGACAATCAGGAAATAATGGCCGGCTAATAATTAGTATCAGAATCTAATCGATAACGGAATTTAAGTCGTCCAAATTGCTATTGATAATTCCGGTTTGAAACAATGCAGGTACTCACCAGAATGCAATGCAAGTATAAACTGAAGTTTATGGCGATACATTTCCTCATGGATAAGTACATCCTCAACCGTTAATGATTGCACTCGCAAGATCGACGACGAGTATCATTGATGATAAGCTGCAAATATACAAACTGAAAGTTAACAAGTTCTGTCAGAAGGATACTGCTGTGAACAGTGGTATTACAGTGAACAGTGATATTACAGTGAACAGTGGTATTACTGTGAACAGTGGTATTACAGTTTTGAACACCTAAAGAAATCCAGAATTTTGAACACTGCTATTCTAGAACACTGGAATTCTAGAAGTATTTAAACTAATCGGTCACATTTAAACGCTTTTTTATTCTAAAGTGGTCACTTCTG
The DNA here is from genome assembly GCA_036873755.1 of Hanleya hanleyi. Classification (NCBI taxonomy): domain Eukaryota; kingdom Metazoa; phylum Mollusca; class Polyplacophora; order Lepidopleurida; family Hanleyidae; genus Hanleya; species Hanleya hanleyi. The sequence continues at coordinate 23,921 of JAVTVY010012791.1, forward strand.
TTTAGTAGTTTACTACTTTTTGATTCCCAGCTCTTTAATTATTTCAGGGTTCTGATTCCACGCTCACACCAGTACCTACAAACCCAACAATGTCTCAACACACGCCATCCTATCCAGAGCCACAATAGCAATGGTTAGAATACAGAATTGCCACTACAATGAAACTATGAGTAATAATACCACAACGATCTGCTCACTATGCAAAGATACAGAACCAGAATCTCCAATAACAAAGCACCTCTATAACATTCGATCTATGAGCTGTATAACAAAATGAACACAAAAGTTGATGTATTTTCACCCGGAAATGGACATTGCCCTTCTACATGTACTTAGAACAGTACAGCATTTAATGTAAACATAGAAATGAATGACGAACAATATAACATTCAGGTGTTGCCTTGTTAATCAAACTTGGGGCGGGGGTTGTGTACACCTCCCAGCAAAGTTCATCTTCTTTTGAGCTTTTTCCTGGCTTACTGGCAGATCGTCCAAGAATACATTACTATTGTAAGACATGTATATATAGCGTGTTAATATCTTACCACTTATCAAGGTTATGCGTTCTACGAGATGAACAGGCATCCAGTTTCTACATCCACCAAATATACATCATTTATGTTCTGACCAGTCTCCCAAATATGTGATCTTGAACTGTATCAGTTCCTGATATATATCTGCAATAGAACTTCCTGGCTTACTTCCTGGTAGAAGAAATAGGCGTATTCTCCATGAAGCTACGATTTGTTTGCATAATATAATACGCTTCTATATTAGTCCTCTACTTCATTATAACATGAGTCTATTCAATATCTCTGCTCGACTTATCCGATTGTCGGAGGGTGTAACCTCCTCAGCTGTCTATTTAATATCTGACAGTAGGTGGTGTACAATCTTATGCCATGAGAATACCTATATCAATACAGAGACATATTCTTATGATGGAGTTATTTATATAGCAATTCATATTTAAGGAATACGCATAGAACTCATATCAATGAAATGTATATGAAAGATCCAGCGTTTTTCTATAAAAGCATTTATGCGTGACTCGAAAAGAGAGCTTGCACTCTGAAACTAGATAATACGGTGGTGCAACGGCAATTAAAAAGATGGAAAATTTCTAAAACGAAAACCCGGTTAAAAAGTGCAATTTTCGGAAGGAAATGTAGACCAACCTGGTTAAAAGATTGTGTTGTAAGGCTATATGGGTATTCGTTGTTCAGAAAAGCTGTCGGGAGTTTGAACTAATGGAACTTTAATATATCCATGAACCACCAGGTTGTTCCACACACGTATTAGTCAAACATCGACTACACCGTCTAATCTCGTCTGTTTGTATAGCCCTGTTTGAAAAGTGTTTGCAATAATATTCTGTGGCGTGGATTAAAAGTCTGCATGACAATGCATATCATCACGAGGAACAATCGGTGTTTTACACGGGTTATTTTTTATTTACAACCGAAATATATTGGTAATCTATTAAAGATGTAATCAGCCTCAAATCTGGGCTGAAATTGATGTCTCTCAAACTCGGCGAAAGTGACATATGTTATAACAGGTACAAAATGAAACACATTTGACCACAAAAAACTAAACTTGTTTCCACCATTCACGAGAAAATAGAAGGAGTTGATCTCTAAAAATAAACAGCATGGCATGCCGTTTATTTTTCCACGGCCGTGTCAACAAGCGTATACACGTATGGTGCGTTCTACCAACGTACGCTATGCGACATCACCGAACCGTGGGCACGAGCCATGACGTTATCCCATGGCTGCAGCTGTGCAGCATTCAAATTCGTGAGCGTCGCTACGTCACTCATACGTCACGCAGTGACGTCATTTTCCTCTCCGCGTACAACACACATCAATGGCGAGACAGAAAAGCCGTCGAAGCGGGCAGAGTTACAAATTTCTCTGACAAGATATTCTTGCATTCGTTGTATATGACGATCCCACTATCGTCAAATATAATACATATGATGCTTTGGTAATCTTCCCTGCTGAAAAAAACGCACAGGGGAGAGGTTACAAAATCCATCCATTTTGAGGCTGATTACATCTTTGTTCAAGAGAATAAGCCTTGAAAAAAGCGTAAAGTTTTTTTCACAAAATTCAAGATGGTGGCCAAACCACGTGATCTAAGAACAACATTTTCACATATTCGTAATCGTCATATCACTATATATTGAGTTATATTCCCCGTCTAATTCTGACCATTTTGATTGGTTGATGGTGGCCATCCTGTCTCAAGGAGCAACAAACCCTACAAACGAATGGAAGACCCTGGCCAATACATTAAGGTACTCCAAGTTTCAAGTCGATCGGTTCAGTGGTTGCTCCGGAGAAGAGCTTTGAAGGTTTTGAGCTTTTTCCAAGATGGCTGTCATACAATCGTAGGAATCAGAGCCCATTAATGTGCATTTCTCTAGTTGGTCTACTATCAAAAGTCCAACTTTCAAGATTGTAGGCCAAGCAGTTCCGAAGATATCGCAGACACAAAACCGGTGGATAAAAGAAGAATAGTAGGAGTGAATCCGAACGAGTTCAATGGAAGACTTTGGTCCGTCCTTGACCTCATATATCATTCAGTGCTAATTTGTAGTGATCTTAACCCTACCTGGCCTGTGGGGGCCGGGAAGTGCCCCATATAGTGAACTTTTCTCTGCTGCTTCGAAAACGACAACACCGAGGAGGCTGAAACTTGATGACTTTAAAGCTTATTTTATTGGGGTCATTATGAGCCTATTTTTATATATCTCCAGGCAGAGGATAATATTAAATTCAAAATGGCGGCCATGTGGTATCCGCGAAAGTCGTGTTTTTCAATCTTTTCGCGCCATTTCTTCACATTTTCCTTGCCTAAAAGGCATTGAAAGTATTTTATTTATGCAAAACTAATTATTCTATATTTTATTTGATTTTTTTTCGGGAGAAAAATCGGAAAAATGAAAATTTCGAAAAATCGACCCCAAAAAGGCCGAAAATGGCTTCCGAGAAGATTTTGTTGCATTTCCCGGTAGAGCTTGAACCCAAGATACTGTGTGGTAAGTTTTAGCGCTCTAGCCTTAGTGGTAGAGAAAATATATAGGGGGGCACTTTCCGCCTCCCCCCCCCCAGGCTGATACCCCATATCGCCCAGGCCAGACAGGGTTAACCTAATAACAATGAGACAACTACATAGAAGTATGGCCGCCAGATCCGACATTCATTATTCAACCGTCGTCCACAAAAGAATTTCCGTCCCTAAAATCGTAAAGACCTTATTCGAAAGACAGCTAACCATCAATTCCAAATAAGCGACCCAAATAAAACACAAAATATAGTTCCCCTGCAAGAGAGAAGCGGTCAACAATTTCCATTGGTGGAAGCAAAATATCATAACGTTGTTTCATAAGACGGCTTCACTTACCAGTATTCTTTATCGACTGTCCAGGTTGTTTTCCAGTGTATCATGTATCTCGATCACGCTTCGATGATTGTGTTGAAACGCTCCCCTAGTCCGAGGTTAAGCGGAATAAGTTTCCAAACGTACAACTGGAGATGTTGTGCACGACGATCGTATTTTGCCCATATAGCATTGGACTGATGAACTTAGATCGAGGTCTAAATCGATTCAATCCTAGGCTTGAAACCGAGTTCTGTCCTCTACCGCCAACCATAATATGCCGGTCTCATGTTGTAAAATCTACGTGAGAGAAAACTCTCTTCGTTTTTGTAAAGGTATAGGTCCAAATTAGGATGGACTGTTTGTTGGCACAGCATATGCATAAGCCAAGCTAGAAATAATAGAATTTGCTGGACTTAACTGATGTCCGAGAAACATAAGGGTTTTTTTTTTAAATTTTAGATAAGATAATTAAATCATTTCACAAAAGAATACATGAAAATTCTATTTATGGCTTTCTCTCGCTTTTCTAATCAAGCGTAATAACATAATTATAGCATACATAATTATGCATAGAGATTATTTAAATATTTCGTATTTCACGTTTTATGATGAATAATGTTGCCAAATTTCCATACATTCCATATTTGTATTTGTTTATACCAAGTTAACAAACAAAGATTAGTTTATTTGTTGGTCAGGTTGCATATCCTGTAAGTTTCTTCCTGTGCAAGTCAATTTTTTCAGCATAAAACTATCTTCTTTTGTACCAAAGATCACATTCAGAACCCAAAATAGTTTCAGGTGTTGACACTGTTGAAAATTCTTTAGCACATTCTTTTACCCGACACATTTCACAATTTGCAGCGTATTCGACCATGAGAGTCTCTTCAACGGGGTATCACGATTTCTCACGGTTGAACGTATATTCTGGGTTCCTTTTTGAGACTTGTCCAGGCCTGGGTGGGGGTGTCGAAATGCCCCCCTCCCCCCTAATTATTTTCTTTACCCATTGAGCTTGGGAGTTGAAACTTACCACACTATACCCCTGGGTCAAGCTCTACTAGAAAATGTAAAAATATCCAAGATGGTCGCTTAGATGACGTCCCAGTATCGTCATCTTCAAAAACAACATTTTTTGATCGACTTTTCGCTCACATTTTCCGATTTTTTTATTTATGCTATTTCTCCGCACAAAGATGCATGATGCATCAGCAAATATTAATGTGACGTGGAATAAAATAATTTTTGTCCACTTTTCGTCGCGAAAAAGCAGAAGTTTTGAAGTAAAATGACGAAAGCATGAATTTTCTGGTACCCCATGTGGCCGCCATCTTGAATTTACCCATGATCCTCTCCTCGGGGGTTATGCAAATAGGCTCAATATGACCCCAATATGATAAACTATAAAGTCACGGAGTGTCAGCTCTCAATATTTTGTCGTTCCGGAGATAGCGCAGAAAGTTTGGTGGGGGAGGCATGTTGGCCAGCCAAGGCATGGTAGGGTTAACTGGATTCCAATGTTGATTTTGAAGTTAGCTCTTGTTCCTAGGCTAATGGTAAAGAGAGCATGATGTCTAAAATATCTTAAAAGGTATAAAAGTCGAAGTTTTCATCTATCTGGCTCTATTTTAAGCGGGATATTCAGCCAACCTTGATACAGATCCATTTATTGGTACTCGATAAATATATGCCGGTAGCATTTGTTATAGTTTTGTTTATATCGTGCTTGACCGTTTGATTTTATCGAATTATGCATCAGTTCCTTGATAGATTTAGTATACATGTTGAATGTGGTGTAACATCACTTTCAGCAATATATTCAACATTGAATGTCGAATGTCAAACATCGAACTTCTTGCTAACTTCTGCACGCTATGGCATGCCGTTTATTTTCGACGGCCGTGTCAACAAACGTTTACACGTGTGGTGCATTCTGCCTACGTATGCTCTGCCACTCTACCGAACCTATAGGCACGAGCCATGACGTTATCCCATGGCTGCACCTGTTCAGCATTCAGATTCGTGAGCGTCGCTACGTCAATCACACGTCACGCAGTGACGTCATCTTCATCTCCGCGCACAACACATATTCAATGGCGAGATAGAAAATCCGTCGAAGCGGGCAGAGTTTCAAATTTCTCTGATAAGATATTCTTGCATTCGTTGTATATGGCGATCCCACTATAATCAAATATAATACCTATGATGCTTTAGCAAACTTCGATGCTGAAAAAAAAATCGATCGATTTTGAGGCTGATTACATCTTTAAGTGCTGAATGGTCTAGATTTTCCTACGAAGCAGGCTAAAGATTGCAAATTGTCCGGTAATGAGTCAGTCAGTCAGTCAGTCAGTCCATCCGAACCCTTTTGTCGGCAAAATAAGGAGAACCGTTGACATTAGAACCTTGATTTTTGGCATGAAGGTGCATTAGGGGACTGTTACCAACAAGTTCTGAGCTGACCTACTTTTGATGAAAATTTCTGGTGATTTTTGATGAAAATCACTGGTGATTCTGACTTGGGCAGTGCCTATCTTAATATAGGCAGGATTTCAACTGGGGGTGGGGATTTCCAAGAGTTCAGTTCGCGTCGGAGTCCCAATGCCTACCCTACTTCGTAGGTCCTGTGACGTTAGTCACTCTGCTCATGTTAACATCTGAGTCGGGAATACACCTTTTTTAGCCTTGATAGGTGGACAACGCCTTCATCTTCAGAGCAATCACTAGTGTTGACCCTTATCAGTTGCTAAATGCTTGAAATAGGATGCTTAGAGAGCGAGAGCTATAGTTTTAGGTGACAATGATCTGCCACATCGAAGTGTAGAGTACGGTATACATGTCGGTGGCATTGCTAACTTTGATATTATATCAGTGTCACAAAGCTTTGTGGTACCCTCTCTGATTCACTATATTCAGCCGTCGTCCATCAAAGAATTTCCGCATTCATAACCCAGACCTAATTCATATAACAGCATCAGCACCAACTTATCCGAATAAATCATAGTATACACAAAATAGGCTAGTTTCCTGCAAGACAGAAGCGGTCAATAGTTCCCGATGATGTCGGCAAGACATCATGAGTTTCAAAAATTTCAAATCCATATCGCTGATCACTATTCTTAACCCATATTATTTTCGTTGAAGTCGTTATCTAGAGTAGGATGTATCTCAGGCACGCTTTGATTGTGTCTGTTCATTTGAACAGCATGAGGATCTTGAAATACATGGCTTCATACGAACGCTAGCCCCGGGTTACGCGGAATTAGACACAAGTTACGAAAAGTAACGCCATAGATCTTGCACTCTACATTCGTGTTTTGCTATCAGCATGCGATGTGTATCGTCAAATAGTTCGCCGATATGTATCGCGATATAATATCGCCGATATGTATCGCGATATAATATCGACAAAAGAACTCTCTGACAGTAGAGTTGATAGGTGCTCCCCCCGTGGGGCCTATTTGTCCCCCAGACTGATCACAGAAAAGGAAATAGGACTATCAGAAAACACAGTAGTTGATGCACCCAGAAAATCGGACGTATTGTATTTTCGTCCGTCCGTCTTTCCGTACGTCCATCCTTTCATGTCCGTGCTATATTTCTGGGACAGTTTTCTATCCACAGTTGCAAGTTTTTGTGAGTGGATACCATAGGGACGGACGGTGTTTCTCGTACCAAAATGAAGATCGAGCTCAGAGGTCAATGGTCACTGGCCTAAAAATGAAAAAATAATTGACCTGTTCATGTCCGGTCTATTTCTATGACCGTTTTCTATCCACAGTTGCAATCTTATGTGAATGGAGACATTAGCTGGAGACGATGTGTCACGTACCAAACTTGAGGTCGAGGTCAGAGCTCAAAGGTCACTGTGACCACAAAATCAGAAAATCGTGGAAAATCGCATTTATTTGTGTCATTATTTATATTAGGTCAAGGTGAAAGGTCAAGGTCACTGTGACCCAAAATCAGGAAATCATTGAAAATTTTATGTTAGAGGATACATAAGGAGAGAAAATGTCTTGTGTGGGTGTATATTTGAAGTCAATTTTGGCAATTGGTGAGAAAGTATATGTCACCAAACTGTGGCGACGAAGGGATGGCTGAGGGCTTTGGCTTACTTATCGTTTCGTAGAACTCAAATCAGCCACCCCCCCCGCCCTTCACGCGGCCATGATGTGTTCAAGGCTACGTGGACACACCTACAGCAAGGCCACTGCTTTGATCTTGGCATCATGTTGGTTATTACTCCTAACGATATCTAAATGCCCCAGCATTTTCAGTTATATGGAATGCACAAGGTTTCGCTACAGGTGCGTGAAATCTCAGCTTACCGGATGAAATGTGAGGCGGCAGCTGCCAAATCCCTCAGCTCAAAATAATTAGAAATGAAATATTCTATAATGGTCCGAGCCGAAAGTGGTCCGAAGTCGTCAAGTTGGTAAGGGAGTAAGTCTGAGAGGGGGGAGAGGGTAGGGGGGTTTCCCCTCGCAGAGTAGAATTTTTTTGTGTGGAAAACTGGTAGTAAATTGGCGCTCACTGCCATGGGGACATTTGAGCTCTGTAAGATTGTAACAATTAAACGTTTAATTTGAGCCAAAAATTTACATTGTGATATGTTTCCTCTTCTTGGAGCTCATTTGTTAGTGTGACCTTCTTACTTAATTGTATCTATACTGTGAACCTACCATCACTACAAGAGTCGAACCTTGAAATCCCATCGTTCTCTATCATCCAAGAAACAGATTTAAATGCAATTGTGAGCGGCCATGTTAGCTGATTCTCGGAAAACTGGTACAAATGATATGGTCCAATCCATGAAATAGAAGGACGGTGAAGTGAGGATAAACTTTATCTACCATCCATGACTTGGTCGACAAGCAACCTCCATATTAGGGTGCAGAATACAGTTTTTGTGCAAGCCCCCACCCCTTCCCAAATGCAAATGATGTACTATCACAAACACCATATAGTCATAATAAAGACCATTGATATCAATGATAAGAATTTCAGTTTCAAACTGATGTATAAAATGGGAGTTTTGTTTAGGAGGTTTTGTCAGTTGGAGTTTTGTCTGTGGAGATTTTGTCTCGTTGGGGTTCTGTCTTGGATCCGAACATACCAGACACTGTGTGTGGGGTGACGTATTCTCTTACCAGCCACTTCATTGCTTCTAATATGACGACAGGGGTGACCAGATGCATATAGGACAGCCAATCAATAACTCACATTTTGCAATTTTCGATTCGTGTCTAATTTAAATTCTTTTGAACAGAACCGATGGGCTGACATATCAAGGCTAATTTGTAGTGTGAATGGTAAAGTCGACTTATGTATATGAAGATGGCCTACATACGAACAAGAATGTGTAAAAACATATGGTGTTCCATTTCGGCCATTTATGCGTCGCGCGTCGCAGACGACGTGAAGGGCGACGTCGCCCACGACGTCGCCCGCGACGTCTCCCTTCCCGTCGCCCTTCCCGTCGCCCTTCCCGTCGCGTTCTATGTTAAGAGATAGAACGCGACGCGACGTCGCCCTTCCCGTCGCGCGTCGCTTTAATCAACACGACGCGATGGGCGACGTCGCCCATCCCGTCGCCCTTCCCGTCGCGTTCTTATAATGTTAAGAGATAGAACGCGACGCGACGTCGCCCTTTTCAAACGCGACGTCGCCCTTCCCGTCGCGCGTCGCCTTCCGGTATTTTAGGACAAAATCGATCTGCGCATGCTTAAGGAGCAGCTATTGCGATGTGGGTCGTATGGTGAGGCCGCCATTTCATGAATGAGCTCTGCCACTATCGATGAAGAAAATGTCGGCGTAAATGAATAATGCTTATCCTGCATTATCGTATAGCTTTTAAACGGTGTTAAATATTAGTCCATGCTTGGAATGATACCTGTTATGAAATTATCTCTCGGAAAGTCTGTAACTCGCTGTGTTGTACTATACACATTATATTTTCGCTTCCAATAGATATGCGCAACCCCCACATCCGTACACGAGTGAATGTGTGTGTGGCTTTTATGTGTGCTTTTATGTGTTTGTGTGTTTTCATTTTTCAGATATCCTTACAGTATACCTCCTTATGTTACTACATTGACCAGGGCGTTGAAAATATCCTTTTATTCACTGCTGTCCAACACTGTATACCGGTACTCAACCTCTCACGTCCCGACAGATTGTAGTAGATCTTTTAACTTTCAATTTAGCAGAGAGAGATAGTCCTATAGCTCTCAAAAAGAAGAAAAAAAGAAAGAAATTATGATGGAATTGAAGTCATTTTACTGTGAGAATTATGTTCTCTCTATTCTTTCTAACAATTGATTGAAGAATATTAGTTTTTCTGCACTCTTCGAATTATCCGGCATTTCCACGATCGTACTAGACGTTTGACGACAATTGAGCTTCAAATATAAGACGAGTTCTTGGAGTTCGGGTAAGTTGCTCTTAACTCATGGCCGTAGACAAGGGGGGCATGGCCCCCTCCCCCCAAATATTTGCAAGACAAACAAAAAATAGACGTGTTTGTGAAATACATATTCCCCACTACGTGTTTGTCAGAGGGAAAAGTGGTCAAGCAGAGGAAACGAGGCATGTTTAAGCATACAGTTAATAGGTGAGTTCCGAATCGCCAGCTACATCTAGACTGCTGGCGCTCGTGTTGTTAAGAGTTGAGAGTGATTCCTGGTCTTATTTTCTACGAAAATCTGTCGTCGATAATTGCATGTATAAAATTCTCTAATCGAACTTGTAAATCAATGAGAAAATCATGTCCGTCTCAGTGCACCAGCGCGGGCAGTTGCGAATCACTTTGGTAAGAAGCGGATCACGCCATCTAGCGGTCGTGAGTGGTCATTTATCACCAATATCTCAATAGGCGAAAAATGTGGTATCACATGCCTGGACTTTGTTGGATTGCCATTACTGAGGCAGAAATTGTTCATAGACAACGACGGCCTGATCTGTCTGACCATGCCTTATACGGAAATTATCCTCACTAATTAAATTAGTTCTCTCAGGATTTGGATAGTTCGTTATTTGTTCACGGACGACACCATTCATTTAAGATTGAACCTGACGGATCTGGTTCAATTCAAACCTGTCGAAAATGTTTCCCCATCTGACCTGATATACTGCATGGAATTCAGATTCAAATTTAAGAAAGTTACACACACGTTCCATCGTGTTTCTGACAGCTGAACGAATTCTACTCGCATATTCAACATTACAATATATAAACTCTCTAAATGGACATCGGACATCTATTTAGCATCTATATTTGGACAAAAGAAAATAGAGGAAAGGACACACAGATATATTTCCCCAATTTTAATAATGAAATCTTTAATTTTGAAATCTTTGGTATGTGTGTGGTGGGGTGGCGGAAGGGTGGGATGAGGGGTGAAGACTATCCCGTTCTGTGACTTAAAATTATTCTAAAGCAATAACTTTGCCCAAGAGACATTTGTCCGTGTGCAGTCTTCAATGTCACAATTCGTAATCCGGAATTGACATCTCTAATGCCGCATTATGTTACAATGCTGGCGAGGGTTATCGCAAATCATTAGATATTGTGTTTGACCATTAATATGATTCAGTCACTGAAACGAATACTGAAATTACCACTTAAAGTCATTTAATTTCTCGTAGATTCAACACTTAAGAAATCACACGCGTTTTTGTCCCAGCGTGAATTTGCCATTGCGTGGTACCGGAAGCATTACCATGCCGAATTGACCGAGAAAAGAACAACGCAGGTCGGTTGTTCGACATTTATTTGGGTTCACAGAAACAAACGTTCCAATAAAAATGGAAAAGATTTACACAGATGCTTTATTGCAAGAAATATAAGGCGTTCATTAGGAAACTACTGTATAAATTCCCTCAAAAATGTACAAAACACGTATTCCCTCCAAAACCACAACCTGGATGAGTCGCTGAGCTAATTAGTTTGCACAACGTTTTTTGTGTTGACCAAGTTTGAGGTTCAATAACCCTGGAAAGAAAATACCCACACATAAAAGCAAGAAAAGACAAAAAAAAAACTGGTTACAACGTGTGCGTTTTAATGTTGAGTTTTATTCACTGGGAAAGGCCAAGAACACATCCCCAGTCATCTGGGATCCTGGAGCTTCCGAGGCCTAGGCGGCCCCTGGACCCTCACCTTATTGTGCTGTCATAGTATAGCTTCCCCCCCCCCGCCCCAAATCTGAAAACTTGTCTACGTCCTTGTATCTGCAGGGGTTCTTTCCTCAATTTCAAGAAAAATTCAAATCTCGTTGATATGCACTCTTAAAATAATTCATGGATTTTGTTCCAGGTTTTGTTCAGGCCATTTGACTACAATTGTGTTTCAAGGATGAATTTTTTTAAATTTTTCTTGAAAATGAGGAAAGAATCTCTGCAGTTAAGAGCAACTTACTCGAACTCCAAGAACTCGTCCTGAATTTTAAGTTCAATCGTCTAGAACGATCGTGGAAATGCCGGACGATTTAAAGAGTGCAGAAGTACTAATATTCTTCAGTCAGTTCTTAGAAAGAGTAGAAAGAACAAAATAACTTCAATTCCATCATAATTTTTTTTCTTTCTTTTTCAGAGTTATGGGACTATCTCTCTCCGCTAAATTGAAAGCTTATAGATCTACACTACAATCTGTCGGGACGTGACAGGTTAAGTAACGGTCTACAGTGTTGGACAGCAGTAAATAAAAGGATATTTTCAACGGCCTGGTAAATGTGGGGGTATACTGTAAGAACAACTGAAAAACACAAACACATAAAAGCACACAGAAAATCCACACACACATACACGCGAAATCCAATGGGAATAAAGAAATTCAAGACGATGTACGGATGTGGGGGTTGCGTCTATTTTTTTGGAAGCGAAGATATAATTTGTACAGTACAACACAGCGAGTTGCAGACTTTCCGAGAGATAACTTCATAACAGGCATCATTCCAAGCATGGACTAATATTTAACACCATTTAAAAGCTATACGATAAAACAGGATAATCATTATTCATTTACGCTGACATTTTCTTCATCGATAGTGGCAGAGATCATTCATGAAATGACGGCCTCGCCATACGATCCACATCGCAATAGCTGCTCCCTAAGCATGCGCAGATCGATTTTGTCCTAAAATACCGGAAGGCGACGCGCGACGTGAAGGGCGACGTCTCCCGCGACGTCGTGGGCGACGTCGCGTTTGAAAAGGGCGACGTCGCGTCGCGTTCTATCTCTTAACAATTAGAGAGGTTTAGTTACACGTTTAACGTCAACACGTACGCATGACGTCATCGTTTCCCGCGCACTTGGCACCGTGCCATAAGTCGGGACCGACACAGGCTGACGTTTTGAACGTCATGGTGCCACTCTACACGTACGTCAGCCTATATTACGATGATTTTCTAAATTATTGAGCTGCTAGGCGTTTTCACATTGGATATGTCGAATTGGGGTGTTTCTCTTTTATTTTCATCGAAAATCTGTCAGAAAACATACCGCGGAATTTTTATAATGATTCATGAATATGGTCTGTCCCGCAGCCTTTGGAACTATACGTTATAACGTGACCATATCCATTTCTTCTTTGCTTGCATTTATACTAATTTGATATTGATGCACGTATCGGATGTACCTCTAAGCTATTAAACGAAGCAGAAACTGTCGACCAACCTGAAATTATTTCAAGAAATCCTCACTTAACAGTTGAACAATTTTGGAACTTACCTCGACCTGTGTAAAAATTCGTTTTGGTTTTTTTGAATAATATTTACCAGAAATACAATAAAAATTTTATGTTTGATATCTTCAACAGAGAAAATTCCATGTCGTAATGGCCCCAAAAATAATTTTAAGAAGGTGAATTTCTTGGAAATTTTGATCTATTTTATGTGTATCACACAATTACAAATTGAATCACAAGAAATCAAATATCAAAGGACTTAAAATATTTCGTCTATAGAATTTTCTCTGTAAACTTCCTCTTTTTCGAACGTTCAACCTATATGGAATTTCATTACCTAAAACTGAACTGAACCATTTGCGGCCTACCCAATATTGACACCCCCACCCCCAATAGTTTACTCCTTGGGCTAGGGGGCTGAAACTTCCCAACAATATATATAAGCCCCGTGGGGCTCCCGGGGTTGACCCGGAATGTCGTTGTGCACACCCCAGGTCATGGTACTAAGAATAGGCCTCAGTCCCTCAAGACAACTTGTCGTAAGAGGCGACTAACTGGGGCACGCGTGGGGTTCCGTGTGTGAAAAGAAAATAAATAGGAACCAAATATCGTGATATGAGTGAAATATTGTTGAAAGCCACTTTAAATCATATTCACTAACTCACTCACAATATATACAGGAAATGTAAAAAAAAGTTGTCACACTGACGTCATGATCTAATTCAGGTTAGGGCCAAATGTTACATTGCGGCATATCATATATTTATTTTGTCAAAACTAATTATTCTCTGTCAGAATAATTAGAGAAAATATCGAATAAAAATATCGAAAAATCGGTACAATAGAATAGGCGATAACGGCCCAAAATGATGACATCATGGCAGTCATCTGGGATTTCTTTACATTTTCGTTTAGAGCTTGTCCAAGATATATGATATAGAAAGTTTCGTATACGTTTATCGGATCGGCTTTCGTTCCGTTTATCGGTTGTGTTTCGTTTCGTTTGGGTAAATCTTAAAATATTAGACCCGTTTCGATTATCGAGTCGTTGAATGGTTCGGTTACCGGTTTGTTAAACGATTTTATTTCTGTTTCGGTTATCAGCAAGTTCTCCATTTCGGTTATTGTTTCGCTAATTATTTCGGTTATCGTTCAGTTTCGTTTCGGTTATATCAGGCCAGATCGGTTCGGTTTCCGTTTCGTTTGGTTGGCGTTTAAAATAATCGTAAACTGCGGAACACGATGCACCGTTTAACTGAATTATTTCTGTAATTGGGACGGGGCAAGTTATATGGTGTATCACGGACGGTGTGGGGTACAGATTTCCCATCCTTCCTGCTGAATATTTTGGTTATCACTGTTACAGAGGAAAAACTTGATTTTTTCATCCCTAAATTAGAAAGGGATTATTATTGGGCGGAAAATTTTTCTTGAATTATCTCCTCATTTAAACAGAAGCTGCTGATTATGACACAAGAATTGCTTGCTTTCAGAAATGGTTCAGTTGCGCATTATTGAGAGAACAAGAAGAGACTGTATATATTCACTGACCGGTGACTTAATTTGATCAGCTGCTGGATGGTATAATTTCCCTTTGCCCCATAAACCCAGGAGAGCATTTTGAACTGGTGATAACTGACAAAATTTTATACATATGTATTTTATACAGATGTATTATACTTTCCCAGTATATTCAAGCATAATGACCTGCACTTTCTTTGAATAGCGGGGAAATATAGTACATATACATAAAAGCATGCCAGTTATCACCAGTTCAAAATAATCTCCCGTGTTAAAAGATAGGAATAGTGAAATTATACAACCCAGTAGCTGATAAACTGAAGTCACGGGTCAGTGAACAGACAGGTTTTTATTTGTACTCTCAGTAAAATGCAACTGAGCCATAGGCTAAATATACGTGTAAAAAATATGGTGCAAATCAAACACATATAAGCATGATAAGTTGAAAATGAAATTTGTATTTTCGTGTAATGTAACTTGTTAAGTAATAAGGTGCAAATGGCACTCTGTTAAGCTGCGAAATTTAGAATATATATTTCACTTAAAAATAAGAACAGCATCACGAGTATAGACCTACTTGGAATACTTAGACCAGCAGGGCGGAGAACGGATAACTAAACACATTTTCCCTTGCGACGTCAACGCGTAACGCGTAACTGAATCTTACACGTTCCCGTTGCCGTTCAACGTGTAACTAAACCTCTCTATTATAAGAACGCGACGGGAAGGGCGACGGGATGGGCGACGTCGCGAGCGACGTCGCCCATCGCGTCGTGTTGATCAAAGCGACGCGCGACGGGAAGGGCGACGTCGCGTTTAAAAAGGGCGACGTCGCGTCGCGTTCTATCTCTTAACATTAGAGAGGTTTAGTTACACGTTGAGCGGCAACGGGAACGTGTAAGATTCAGTTACGCGTTACGCGTTGACGTCGCAAGGGAAAATGTGTTTAGTTACCCGTTCTCCACCATGTTGGTCTAAGTATTTCAAGTAGGTCTATATTCGTGATGCTGTTCGAATTTTTAAGTGGAGCATATATATTCTAATTTTCGCAGCCTAACAGAGTGCCATTTGCCACATTATTATTTAACAAGTTACATTATAGACACGAAAATACAAATTTCATTTTCAACTTATCATGCTTACATGTGTTTGATTTGCACCATATTGTTGACTCGTATATTTAGCCTATGGCTCAGTTGCATATTACTGAGAGTACAAATAAAAACCTGTCCGTTCACTGACCGGTGACTTCAGCTTATCAGCCACTAGGTTGTATAATTTCACTTTCCCTATCTTTTAACACAGCCTGAGATTATTTTGAACTGGTGATAACTGGCATGCTTTTATGTACTATATTTGAATACTGGGAAAGTATAATACATGTACACAATTTTGTCAGTTATCGCCAGTTCAAAATACTCTCTTGGGTTAATAGATGGGGCAAAGTGAAAATATACCACCCAGCAGCTGATTTGATGAAGTCATCGGTCAGCGAACATACAGCCTCTTCTTGTTCTCTCAATAATGCGCAACTGAACCATTTCTGAAAGCAAGCAATTCTTGTGCCATAATCAACAGCTTCTGTTTAAATGAAGAGATAATTCAAGAAAATTCTTCTGCCAAATAAGTTTTTCCACTGTAACAGTGATAATCAAAATATCCAGCAGGAAGGATGGCAAATCTGTACCCTACACCGTCCATGATACACCATATAACTTGCCCCGACCCAATTACAGAAATAATTCCGTTAACCTAATCTGGCCTGGGCGATTTGAGGTGTATACCGCAGCCTGGGGGGGGGGGGCGGAAAGTGCCCCCGCCCCCTATATATTTTCGCTATCGCTAAGGCTAGAGGGCTGAAACTTACCACACTATATCTTTGGGTCAAGCTCTACAAGAAAATGTAAAAATCCAAGATGGCCGCCATGATGACGTCACTGCGACGTCATTTTCAAAAAGAGCATTTTTGGACGATTTTTCGGTCGAAATCTTCGATTTTTTTTGTTTTTGTTTTTTCTTCGCAAAAACTGCATGATAAATTAGTAAAAAATAATCCGATATGAAACAAAATAAGTTTTACCCATTTTTCCGTACAGAAAAGCAAAAATTTTGAAGAAATATGACGAAAACATCATTTTTTCTGGTACCCCACATGGCCGCCATTTTGAATTTACCCATGATCCTCTGCTCGTGAGGTTAAGGCTCAAAATGACCCCAATATGATATCCTATAACGTCACGAAGTTTCAGCTCTCCATTTTTTGGCGTTCCAGAGATATCGCAGAAAGTTTGGTAGGGGGGCATTTTGCCCCCCCCCACCTTCTCCAGGCCTGGTAGGGTTAATAATGGGGGAAGGGAGAGAGGGGTAACAAATCAGGAGATGTTTTTTGGTGACGCCAAGACATATAGTTTCAATAAAATACCCAGAATCGCGTTGAATCAAGATGCTGAATTTTTGCGTAATTTTTTAAGAAATATGGCGAAAACATCACTTTTCTGGTACCCCCACATGACCGCCATTTTGAATTTACCCATGATCCCCTGCTCGGGGGGTCATGCAAATAGGCTCAAAACGACCCCAATATGATAATCGAAAAAGTCACGGAGTTTCAGCTCTCAACTTTTTGTCGTTCCGGAGATACGAGCAAAAAACCAACAGGGGTGGGGGCTCCCCCAGGCCAGGTAGGGTTAAACGGTGCATCGTGTTCCGGAGTTTGCGGTTATTTTAAACGCCAACTAAACGAAACGGAAACCGAAACGATCTGGCCTGATATGACCGAAACGAAACTGAACGATAACCGAAATAATTAGCGAAACAATAACCGAAATGGAAAACTTACCAATAACCGAAACAGAAATAAAATAGTTTAACGAACCGATAACCGAACCATTCAACGACCCGATAATCGACACGGGTCTAATATTTTAAGTTTTACCCAAACGAAACACAAATCAACCGATAAACGGAAGGAAAGCCGATCCGATATACGTATACGAAACTGAATTGAAAGCATCTAAAAAAATGCGAGGGGAAAGCACCGTTTAACCCTACAAG
This sequence comes from Hanleya hanleyi, assembly GCA_036873755.1. NCBI lineage: Eukaryota > Metazoa > Mollusca > Polyplacophora > Lepidopleurida > Hanleyidae > Hanleya > Hanleya hanleyi. The sequence continues at coordinate 41,578 of JAVTVY010012791.1, forward strand.
GCTGGAAGAGGGGGAGGGGGAGATGCATCCGCCCCAACCAAGCCCTGAGCGATTTGGAGGTATGTCCCTACAAGCCTGGGGTTGGGGGATTTCTGTCCAGTCCCACTTATTTTCGTTACCCCTTAGAGGGTTGAACCTTTCTATACTATATATTTTGGACAAGCTCTAAAAAAAAATGTAAAGAAATCCCAGATGGCTGCCATGATGTCATCATTCTGGACCGGTATCGCCTATTCTATTGTACTGATTTTCTAATGTTTTTATTCGATATTTTCTCTAATTATTGTGACAGAGAATAATTAGTTTTGACAAAATAAATATATGATATGCCGAACTTTAATATTTAACCCTAACCTGATTTAAATCATGACGTCAGTGTGACAACTTTATTTACGTCTCCTGTATATATTGTGAGTGAGTTAGTAAATATGATTTAAAGTCGCTTTCAACAGTATTTCACTCATATTTGGTTCCTATTTCTTTTCACACACGGAACCCCACGCGTGTTCCAGTTAGTCGCCTATTACAAAAAGTTGTCTTGGGGGACTGAGGCCTATTCCTAGTACCACATTGTGGGAAGTTTCAGCCCCCAAACCCAAGGAATAAGAAACTAATGGGCGGGGGGGGGGAGGGGGTGTCAATATTGGGTAGGCCGCAAATGATTCAGTTTTAGTTAATGAAATTTCATATAGGTAGAACGTTCGAAAAAGAGGAAGTTTACATGATAATAAAAATAGAGAAAATTCTATATAGACGAAATATGTTTAAGTCCTTTGATATTTGAGCTCTAGTCCACATCATGGACAGCGCAATTTGTAATTGTGTGATGCACATAAAATAGATTCAAATTTCCAAGAAATTCACATTCTTACAATTATTTTTGGGCTATTACGACATGGAATTTTCTCTGTTGAAGATATCAAACATACAATTTTTATTGTATTTCTGGTAAATATTATTCAAAGAAACCAAGACAAATTTTTACACTGTTGAGTGAGGATTTCTTGAAACAATTCTCAAGAAATCCTCACTGGTCAACAGTTTGTGCTTCATTTAATAGCTTAGAGGTACATCCGATAAGTGCATCAATATCAAATTAGTATCAATGCATTGCAAGCAAAGATAGAGCAGCTGTCCCCTACTTTGGGGAAATATCAGAAGAAATGGCTATGGTCCCGTTATAACGTATAGTTCCAAAGGCTGCCGGACAGACCATATTCATGAATCATTAAAAAAAAATCCGCGCCGTGTTTTCTGAAAGATTTTCGATGAAAATAAAAGAGAAACACCCCAATTCGACATATCCAATGTGAAAACGCCTAGCAGCTCAGTAATTTAGAAAATCATCGTAATATAGGCTCACGTACGTGTAGAGTGGCCCCATGACGTTCAAAACGTCAGCCTGTGCCGGTCCCGACTTATGGCACGGTGCCAAGTGCGCAGGAAACGATGACGTCATGCGTACGCGTTGACGTTAAACGTGTAACTAAACCTCTCTATTATACGAACGCGACGGGAAGGGCGACGTCGCGGGCGACGTCGGCCTTCCCGTCGCCTGCGACGCGCGACGCAAAAATGGCCGAAATGGAACACCATAAAAACATGAAGTCACTACTTCACTTCTAGCTAAGATTCATAGCGTCTCCCCAATCTGAGTAAACATCGATGTATATGAAAAACCATATACGTGAGCATACCATCGGTTTACTGAGATTGAGCGTCTCCCTTCCCTCAACGCTATGCCGACGACAAATACATTTCCATGGTGGTAACTCGAACATCTCCATGGCGCATTTATTATTACCTTTGCGCCCTTTTGGACCTCCATTAACTTGAGAAAATATGCCGCCATGAATAAAAAGACCATAAATCGATGTTGTGATCATCATCCCCTGTATACACGGGGTCTATTATGACAGAAATGCCCATCTTCTTGACCCTCGATTTCAGGTGATTTTGAGGCTCTATAGGGATAAATTTAACGTCTGTAATTAATATATGACCGACGACGGGCCATTTAGTCCGTCATTTCTGTATTTGTATTCATGGCGGCCCATTTTCTCAAGTTAATGAAGGTCCAAAAGGGCGCAAAGGTAATAATAAGTGCGCCATGGAGATGTTCGAGTTACCACCAGGGAAATGTATTTGTCGTCGGCATAGCGTTGAGGGAAGGGAGACGCTATGAATCTTAGCTACTTCACTTAGTGATTTCATGGAATCCCTGAAACTTTTCATCAAATATACTTAAATATATAGCCATTTTAACATGTAGGTTAATTAAAGATCTGTGATTTTACATATATTACTGAATTCAGTGTCACCAATAAACCAACAAGCGTTCAATGGAACCAAATTGCCCGATTGAAAAGGCGACCAGAGAATGTAGCGGCATTTGAAATAAAGTTAGTGTTAAATGAAGCTTAAAAACTGCCAGATGTCAGCCTACAATTGAAATCCACTCGGTGTTACATAAAGCCATCAAACTTCCGGGCTGCTGGCCTTTGGCATCATGTTGAAAGTCAGTGAGAGGCATTATCGGCTAACCAGGGAATAATACTGATTAACTAATACCAAAATTAAGCTTATACATCTCATGTTGTATACCTGATGAATACATGTGTGTAGCATGTTCTTGGTGTACATTTATTTAAATTTGGCACATGTAATCATGTGTGCTGGTTTGTTAGTTTAATGATGCGACCTAGCTGTATGAAGAGTTATATTAAGATATAATGAAAATCGTTTTAATGAAAATCGACCATTCAAAATAAGATGTATTTTCGTTTTATCCTAGCTTTAAAATTTTTGCTAATATTTATTGGATATCCGTAAATCATATGATGTGGGATGGAATGATTTAAGTGCAAAATTGAAGGAAAAAAGCAGTCCTTCATTTAAGACGACACGAAATTAAAAACTAACAGGGATTCAGTACTGTGGGGATTCCCCTGCAAGTTATTTCATATTATACTTCTGAAATAAAATATTGTTCATGCAAAAGCTTTAGGATAAATCATACGATGTGGAATAGAATGGTTTGATACCAAAATTGGAGGATATGTTGTCCTTCATTTAAGGCGACATGAAATTCAAAACTAACAAAGGTTCAGTAGAGGATGGAGCTTTGTACCAGGGGCGGGGGAGAGGGGCATTATACCCCCAGGGTGTAGTGGATGAGCGTAATCAATGCAGTATCAGATATGCTATCTGAAAATATCAGCATATAGGGTTGGGCGAGGCTTAGTTTCGAGATACAGGGTGGAGCTCTGTTCCGGGGGTGGGGAGAGAGGTGGATATACCCCCAGGGTGTAGTGGATGAGTGCAGCCAATGCTGTAACTGATATGGTATCTGAAAATATCAGCATATGGGGTGGGGCGAGGGTTAGTTTTGGAGATACAGGGTGGGGCTCAGTTCCGGGGGGTGGGGTGGGGGGCAGGGATATACCCCATGGTGTAGTGGAAGAGTCTAATCCATGCAGTATAAGATATGCTATCTGAAAATATCAGCATAGGGGGTCGGGCGAGGCTTAGTTTCGGAGATAGAAGGTGGGGCTCTGTTCCGAGGGTGGGGGAGAGGAGGGAGGGGTATATATTCCCCAGGGTGTAGTGAATGGGTGCAGACAATGCAGCATCTGGTATGGTATCTGGAAATATCAGCATATGGGTTGGGGCGAGACGTAGTTTCAGAGATAGAGGGCAGGGCTCTGTTCCGAGGGTGGGGGACAGGGGGATATACCTCCAGGGTGCCGTGAATGGGTGCAGTCAATGCAGCATCTGGTATGGTATCTGAAAATATCACTTTTTGGGGTCGGGCGAAGCTTAGTTAGCGTGATACATGGTAGAGCTCAAACTTTTACCAAACCTTGAACACAAAACTTGTATCCTGAAATGTTGACGACGGACAGCCAGCCAGCCAGCCAGACAACATCAATTCATAGGACGGCTATTGCTTCACAATCCGTCCAAAAAGTAACCAATTCTCTAATAAGTATCACGATATCTAACCATGTAGATTGCCAGTCAGGTGTGGGACTACTTTAAATGAATAACGTAAAACTGGTTCTCTGAATATGATAAATTTACTAGCTGATGTTGCGATGGTAACCAAACATTTACAAAAGAAATAATATCACAATGAAATGGAAACCGATATAAACAGAATACGTTCTCAAAATACAGCTGTTGAAGCCCAACCGGCTCTCCCTCCTCCAGTTCTCTCTCTCTCTCTTCCTCTCCTCGGAATTGGTTTATGTAGTTCCTTTTTGATGGATTTCTCTGAATTATCATCTATGGAGACTTGTAGGAGCACCTGGAAGCAAAAAAAAAAAAAAACTTCAGAAATTGGTATCTGCAACCTAGTAGGCGTTGATGATGATGTCGTGTGTGCATGATGATCCTCTAAAGACACAGTAACATATATACGAAATGAAAAGGAGAAATAGGAGGGGTTGATTCTCTAACGGCACAAAGAGATACAATCAAAGTCAAGGGAGAAATAAAGTGGATGATCCTCTCATGTCAATGTATATGTTTCCTGTCAGGTGCAATTGTGCAAAATGAATCTGTTCTGTTCTAAAAAAGCTTGGCATTTACTGAATCAGAAGGAGAAGAGAGAGAGGGGGAGAGTGATTGTCTAACAGCGCAATAAAATATAAATGGAATCAAGGGAAGAAATAAGACTGGATGATTGTCTAACAGCACAATAACATACAGACTGAATCAAGGGGAGAAATAAGACTAGATGGTTCTCCAACAGCACATTAACATACAGACTGAATCAAGGAAAAAATACGAATGAACGATTCTCTAACAGCACATTATCATACAGACTGAATCAAGGGGAGAAATCAGAATGGACGATTCTCTAACAGCACAATAAATACTGGATGATTCTCCAACAACACATTAACACAGACAGAATCAAGGGGAGAAATAAGAATGGATGATTCTCTAACAGCACAATAAATACTGGATGATTCTCCAACAGCACATTAACATACAGACTGAATCAAGGGGAGAAATAAGACTGGATGATTCTCCAACAACACATTAACATACAAACAGAATCAAGGAGAGAAATAAGACTGGATGATTCTCCAACAACACATGAACACAGACTGAATTAAGGGGAGAAATAAGACTGGATGGTTCTCCAACAACACATTAACACAGACAGAATCAAGGAGAGAATAAGAATGGATGATTCTCTAACAGCACATTAACATACAGACAGAATCAAGGAAGGAAATATGAATGGATTTTTCTCTAACAGCACAATAACATACAGACTGAATCAAGAGAATAAATAAGAATGGATGATTCTCTAACAGCACATTAATATACAGACTGGATCAAGGGGAGAAATAAGACTGAACTCTTTAACAAGACACTAACATAGGGCTTGTATAATCGAAATCAAGGAGAGAAATTGGCGAGTCTCTGACATCTCAATAACAAACAAAGGCTGAGTCAAGGTATATCTGAAATATAAGAGGACGATTCGAAAACAAAACAATAAAGGAAGACTGGATCATGAAATGATTGAGTTTCATTGAAGATTCATTCAGAACCAATGATAATTCGAAAGCGGATGAAGGGTCATACGGGACAACAATGTAGGCCTGCCTACTCTGCTAACAGTAAGAGCTCAAACGAAACAACACAGGGGACAACAATCTCAACACAAGAAACCGGCAGATAACAGCCTATGATACCGTGGGTATAACAAAAATTCAGAGTTACAAATAGAGGACATATTTATCGGGGTATGGGGGGGGGGGGGGGAGGTGACGAGTACAGACCTCACTAATATCCAAACTACAAAAGAGAGTCTAAACAACCCAGCCCCGGACAACCGACCGACCAGCTAGCTGAGTACAAAAAAACTCGGATCTTTTGTGAAATAACTGATCTACTGTCTATACCAGATAATATATCCGAGACGTCTCGTCTGATTTACCAAAAAATAAAGATGGTTATAATCTGAAATTTACTCATGTGGTCAAACATGAATTGACCAATTTTTCTTCCAAGTATGGTCTCCCGACAACAAGTAAAAGTGGTCATCAGGAAGATTGTTTGTTTTACGTGTCAAATGCCTGGGTTAAAATTCAGCGCCATTGTGGGTCAGTCCAATGCTGGTGAAACGTCATAGGGGTGATTGGAAGTTATGCCCTCTGTTGTAAGTGGAGACCGCTTGACATTCCAAGGGAAGAAACTTTCCTATACATTAATAAAAAGCAACAATGAAGGTCGGAGCCATTTAAATAAATACTTTAATTTGAAATAAGAATATCCAAGTCAAATTGTATATTTGGACTACCTCCCTTGATGTGTACCGGACATCCTTACATCCCTCCGTTGCTTTGGACTCATCCAAACAACATGGCGCACGTCGCTAGATTAACCCTGGAAGTGCCTATGTCAAAAACAATTTCTCCTCCTGACAACTTTTACTTGTTGTTGGGCGACCATACTTGGTAGAAAAATTGGTCAATTCATGTTTGACCTCACGAGTAAGTTTCAGATTATAGCCATCTTTATTTTTTGATAAATCAGACTAGACATGTCGGATATATTATCTGGGACAGACAGTAATTGCCTTACAATTATGCATTCTTTGTTGAATATTGATAGTTTCATCTGTAGAGATATCGGAATTTCTTGCAGATCCGCAAAAGTATATCGATTTTACACCTAATATCATATCCTCTTCTCATGGAAAGATTCATCGCTTCCGGACGAAAAGTGAAATCCACAAATTTCTTCCAAGTTTGGATCAATAAATCTGCAGTTTAAATGTAACTGATCGAGATATCGAATACATCATCAGAATCGCCGTCTTTCATGAGACATGGCGACCACTTGGTTTATAACCTGGATTTTGACACCCTGGAGAGACAAATCTTCCTAATTACAGTTCTAAAGGATGTTATGTTACTCTGAGTCGACAGAAATCTTATAATATTGACATTCTAACTTCACCGTAAGTTTGGGGATCTAACGATCTTTATTTTCAGAAATAACAGACAAAACGTTCTCAATAGATTAGTTGGGATACACAATAGCTCTTGTGTACTTCGTCTATCGTTATCTGAAAGGTAAGACTCCAATATTAGATATATCTTCCTTTATTTGTGGCCTTATTTCTGTGCTTTCAATAAATACTGTTATTCACAAACTCTTGTTTCTGTGTTATTCAAATTGGAGTTAATCAAAGAAATATATGCGGCACAGATTTATGGTACCGGAACCAGTATACCCTCGTAACCAGATTGTTTTATACTTTTCATTGTACCAAAGATTTTGACTGGCACCATACTGCACAGGCATAAATGTACTTCTCAGAAAGCGAGTAAAGACACGGAGATATGGCACCTATTTATCAAAAGAAGTCCACGTGATTATATTTTATCTTGGTTTTCAGGTTAAGGTGACGACGAGAAGAAAGATGACGGGTCGGTTGAAGAATTGGGGGAAGCCTATTCGATCGGCGCTCATGAAAATACCCCAGAGTCCCTTCTTGGACATGGCTTTATGGATGGTTGCGACAGAGGCGTCGAAGAGTCAATGACTTCTGGTACAAGTAAATTCATTATTAACACTCGTTAAGTTTGTGAAACTCTTCAACGCTGTTTGTGCTTCATAGTTTGGATCTAGATTGAGAAGGCTAAGTTAGCTAAACAATGTCCTCACAACTAACATCATTGATGAAGACTTTTCGTTATTATGAGGAATAGCGGCGCTCTTCTGTCTATAGGACCCTGGTGTGTCGGGTGCATTGTTCGGTTCCTAAGGCTAAGTTAGCTAAACAATGTCCTCACAACTAACATCATTGATGAAGACTTTTCGTTATTATGAGGAATAGCCGAGCTCTTCTGTCTATAGGACCCTGGTGTGTCGGGTGCATTGTTCGGTTCCTAAGGCTAAGTTAGCTAAACAATGTCCTCACAACTAACATCATTGATGAAGACTTTTCGTTATTATGAGGAATAGCCGAGCTCTTCTGTCTATAGGACCCTGGTGTGTCGGGTGCATTGTTCGGTTCCTAAGTTTAAGTTAGCTAAACAATGTCCTCACAACTAACATCATTGATGAAGACTTTTCGTTATTACGAGGAATAGCCGAGCTCTTCTGTCTATAGGACCCTGATGTGTCGGGTGCATTGTTCGGTTCCTAAGGCTAAGTTAGCTAAACAATGTCCTCACAACTAACATCATTGATGAAGACTTTTCGTTATTATGAGGAATAGCCGAGCTCTTCTGTCTATAGGACCCTGATGTGTCGGGTGCATTGTTCGGTTCCTAAGGCTAAGTTAGCTAAACAATGTCCTCACAACTAACATCATTGATGAAGACTTTTCGTTATTATGAGGAATAGCCGAGCTCTTCTGTCTATAGGACCCTGGTGTGTCGGGTGCATTGTTCGGTTCCTAAGGCTAAGTTAGCTAAACAATGTCCTCACAACTAACATCATTGATGAAGACTTTTCGTTATTATGAGGAATAGCCGAGCTCTTCTGTCTATAGGACCCTGGTGTGTCGGGTGCATTGTTCGGTTCCTAAGGCTAAGTTAGCTAAACAATGTCCTCACAACTAACATCATTGATGAAGACTTTTCGTTATTATGAGGAATAGCCGAGCTCTTCTGTCTATAGGACCCTGGTGTGTCGGGTGCATTGTTCGGTTCCTAAGGCTAAGTTAGCTAAACAATGTCCTCACAACTAACATCATTGATGAAGACTTTTCGTTATTATGAGGAATAGCCGAGCTCTTCTTTCTGTAGGGCACTGGTGTGTCGGGTGCATTGTTCGGTTCCTAAGGCTAAGTTAGCCAAACAATATCCTCACAACTAACATCATTGATGAAGACTTTTCGTTATTATGAGGAATAGCCGAGCTCTTCTGTCTATAGGACCCTGGTGTGTCGGGTGCATTGTTCGGTTCCTAAGGCTAAGTTAGCTAAACAATATCCTCACAACTAAGATCATTGATGAAGACTTTTCGTTATTATGAGGAATAGCCGAGCTCTTCTTTCTGTAGGGCACTGGTGTGTCGGGTGCATTGTTCGGTTCCTAAGTTTAAGTTAGCTAAACAATGTCCTCACAACTAACATCATTGATGAAGACTTTTCGTTATTATGAGGAATAGCCGAGCTCTTCTGTCTATAGGACCCTGATGTGTCGGGTGCATTGTTCGGTTCCTAAGTTTAAGTTAGTTAAACAATGTCCTCACAACTAACATCATTGATGAAGACTTTTCGTTATTACGAGGAATAGCCGAGCTCTTCTGTCTATAGGACCCTGATGTGTCGGGTGCATTGTTCGGTTCCTAAGGCTAAGTTAGCTAAACAATGTCCTCACAACTAACATCATTGATGAAGACTTTTCGTTATTATGAGGAATAGCCGAGCTCTTCTTTCTGTAGGGCACTGGTGTGTCGGGTGCATTGTTCGGTTCCTAAGGCTAAGTTAGCTAAACAATATCCTCACAACTAACATCATTGATGAAGACTTTTCGTTATTATGAGGAATAGCCGAGCTCTTCTGTCTATAGGACCCTGGTGTGTCGGGTGCATTGTTCGGTTCCTAAGGCTAAGTTAGCTAAACAATGTCCTCACAACTAACATCATTGATGAAGACTTTTCGTTATTATGAGGAATAGCCGAGCTCTTCTGTCTATAGGACCCTGGTGTGTCGGGTGCATTGTTCAGTTCCTAAGGCTAAGTTAGCTAAACAATGTCCTCACAACTAACATCATTGATGAAGACTTTTCGTTATTATGAGGAATAGCCGAGCTCTTCTTTCTGTAGGGCACTGGTGTGTCGGGTGCATTGTTCGGTTCCTAAGGCTAAGTTAGCCAAACAATATCCTCACAACTAACATCATTGATGAAGACTTTTCGTTATTATGAGGAATAGCCGAGCTCTTCTGTCTATAGGACCCTGGTGTGTCGGGTGCATTGTTCGGTTCCTAAGGCTAAGTTAGCTAAACAATATCCTCACAACTAACATCATTGATGAAGACTTTTCGTTATTATGAGGAATAGCCGAGCTCTTCTTTCTGTAGGGCACTGGTGTGTCGGGTGCATTGTTCGGTTCCTAAGTTTAAGTTAGCTAAACAATGTCCTCACAACTAACATCATTGATGAAGACTTTTCGTTATTACGAAGAATAGCCGAGCTCTTTTTTTTATAGGACCCTGGTGTGTCGGGTGCGTTGTTCGGTTCCTTCCACCCCAAAATATATTTTCACCGTCCCTGATTACGCGCAACACATCGAAGAAAGCCCTCTGAGCTCTCTCGCTCGAAGTATATCCACCAAGACCAATGCTAAACTACCCTGTGACTTTCACATCAATATCAGGGACCATACGCGGAATTCCACATATACAGTCCAGTAAAGTACGAAATTGAGTAACGTTACTCTTTCTGATAACAATCTTCCAGACCGATACTATAAACAGTAACAAGACACATTTTCCATAACGTGAGAATTCTAAGTAATGAAGAAAGGAAAATTATACATGTCTTTATTGTCGTCTAGTTGTGTGAAGTATATGACAGAATGTGTGTGTGAAAATGTAGATAATATTAACTTGTCTGTCGCATGTGTGTAATGAGTATTTGTACATTGTTTATGTATATTCTATTAATGTTTTTATGTATGTCTTATTGACGTTTTTATGTATGTCTTACTGATGTTTCTATGTATGTCTTACTGATGTTTCTATATGTATTTTATTGATGTTTCTACATGTATGTATGTCTTACTGATGTTTTTATGTATGTACTACTGAAGTTTTTATGTATGTCTTATTGAAGTTTTTATGTATGTCTTATTGAAGTTTTTATGTACCTGGTACGTCTCGTTGAAGTTTTTATGTATGTCTTATTGATGTTTTTATGTATGTCTTTTTGATGTTTTCATGTACGTCTTATGCTGATGTTTTAATGTCTTACGGGTGTTTTTAAATATGTCTTACGGGTGTTTTTATATATGTCTTATTGATGTTTTATGTATGTCTTATTGAAGTTTTATGTATGTCTTATTAATGTTTTTACGTGTGTCTTATTGATGTTTTTATGCATGTTCTATTGATGGTTTATTGACGTTTTTATGAATGTCTTACTGACGCTTTTATGTATGTCTTACTGGCGTTTTTTATGTACGTCTTACTGATATTTTTATGTAGGTCTTACTGATGTGTTTATGTATGTCTTATTGATTATTTTATATTTGTCTTATTGATATTTAACTGTAGCATTTGTTTTATTACTTGTATATATGTTATGTGGGGAGAAGATCAACTGTACGTCCAAGTCATTAAATAATATAAAAAAGATAGTTAATTGTCAACAAAGATCATAATGACTGCATATTCAGCTCTTGGAAACATATTCAGCTCTTGGAAACAACTGTAGAATTGAAGACTAAATGGTATTTAATATGTTTGTCTTTAATTCTTTGTTTTTCACAGATTCCATCATGACGAAGGTTATAACATCACCAAACATCGCCATTGAAGATTTGCGACATTTGTTGGGGGTACGTGAGCTATTCCTCGGGGAGACTGTTGCCCCCGCTGGAGATCTAAGTTATTTAGTGGGAGTACGTGAGCTCTTCTTGGAAGAGACCGTTGCTCCCGCTGGATGTCTTAGATATTTAGTGGTGTATCAGAGCTCTTCCTAGAAGAGACCGTTGCACCCGCTGGAGATCTAAGGTATTTAGTGGGAGTACGTGAGCTCTTCTTGGAAGAGGCCGTTGCTCCCGCTGGAGATCTTAGATATTTAGTGGGGGTATCAGAGCTCTTCCTGGAAGACACCGTTGCTCCTGCTGGACATCTTCGATATCTGGTGGGGGTATCCAAGCTCTTCTTGGAGGTGGCGGTTACTCCCCAAGGGAATCTCACGTACTTGGAAGATCTGGTCCACCTGTTCAAAGAGGTTTCCGTCGAGTTGAAGGCACAGTACCTTGGGCCAAAAGGTGACAGCACCAAGAAGGGTAAGTGCGCATGCATTTATATTATCGGTACTTTGAAAAGTATGTCTGTCTATTGTTGTACTTTGATTTGACTGATTTATTGTCTTTGGATATGATTCACACACATATACTGAATCTCTCGATTCGATCTATAGACTGTTGAACAGATGTCTTCGAAGAAAATCATATACCTATGTATACATCAAGCTAGTCCCTGAGCATTCATGACTATGCATGACCTTAGATATACTCAGCTCATACAATCTGATGCCATGAGAATGCTCGTCCAGGAAGACAATAAAATAGAATTTGGCTAGCAACCGAAAAAGAATAAATACATGTTGGATATAAGCACTGTGGATATATGCTGCATGAAATCGCAACTGATATATTTTTTGTATGTTTTGTAGGTCGTTACAACAAAGGCACATTCATCGGCCCTGTCGCGCCAACGGCCAAGAGAGGCAACCCGAAACCTCTCAAGGTCATTCAGGGGACCTTCGCTCAGAATACCATTCCGCGACGCGTTCACACGTCGCGTTTTCCTAATACGCAGTGTTGCAGTATCGCGTTCGCTTCTGTTCTTCGCGCCCAACTCATCGATCCCGCGCACTGGACTCGCGATACGGTTAACGGCGTTGTGATCCAGGGAGACGAACTCCACACGTGACGGATTTTGGATCTTCAGAGGAGTCGCGCCAACACCACGGCCTTGACTGTAGACGAGCTTGCAGAGACGGTGGACTTGAAAGGCGTCAGGTATCAGGTAAGAAAAGGGCCTCTCTTTTACGGCAGTTTGGAGATGGACGCGGTACTTGCGCGAGAGTTCGGAACCAAGACGTTCGAGGACGCGTTGCGTTTTTCGATGGAGAGGCCCTTCAACGCGGCTATGGTAACCATGCGTGGATACACTACCGCTTTGATTCGCGCGTTTAGCGGAGTGTACCTTTTTGACAGTCACCAGAGGAACAGCCGAGTCATCCCGGATGCCAAAGGGACCGCGATCTTGGCCCAGTTCCGCGATGTCGACCATTTTGTTTTGCGCACCAGCGCAAAAGAGAAGCCAGCTACAGAATTCAATGTGATCGGTATTGATTTAACAGCTATTTGATTCCATTCATAACAAATTCTTACCAAATTTCAAGTACCAAAATAGTACGGTACCAAAATTTTATAGTGTTGTGATATACGGTACCATATCTACATAAACAGTGTTATTGCAGTGTTATTTGAGAAGATACATGCAGTAGTATGACGTCCCTTTTTTGAGTGGAAACCAGATTTTCATCACAGGCTTTTGTGTCACGTATCTCTACACTTCATGTACAGTCCCATTTCCTTTTTTAGTCCATAGATACCTCTCACCATGAAATTCAATCACCAGACAAACATCCTTGGTCACCCTTTGGGGGTCCTATGATTCAGAGACATCCATAATTCAATTTTCAGGGATTTTAGCTTGAAATTCAGGACATTTTCCATGAATTCTGAGAGTGTAGTTTTGGCTCTGACAAGTATGTTTTCTGAAAGCATGAACTGAATATTTCGCCACTGTAATATTTTGTCATGACATATATTCCGAATAGTTGATCTGTAAAATTCTGATACGGCATTTGATGGCACCAGATATTCAACGAAACTGTCTGAAATAATGCAGAAATTGTTGTCTCTAATCACTATGGTACCAGTACTATTAACATGTTATTTTGTTTATCTTTTTCAGGCTCGTTAGTCCTGGCTATCAGTCGTGGTGCTGGACATTGTAATATCATTCTGTCTGCAATCGCCACACAAAGACACCAAAGTTACCAACAGCTTTATGTAGTTTAACACTCGATCTATACGGTATTTCTTTGAGGGGTTTCGTTAGTTTTCGTTTACACGATACATCCCAAAAATAGTATTGATATCAATTGGGAATAAAGAATGAGCTTAGTATAACCCTCAAAACAGTCCACAAGAGCTAAACGTTCAGTTATAATTATAACTAAAAGGACCTTGTATCTTTAGATGTGTAAATGGCCCCAGGTCAGGTGCAATACAGAGTACCGAAATAAAAAACTTCCACTGCAAGAAATTTTTCAATTGGCATGAAGTACAATATTATATTGTATACTCAGAATAATTTCAAGGCACCGAGTCTCATCATTCTCGAGTAACAGGGCTGTAAAGTAGTGCATTCGTGCAAAATAGTTCATTTTGGGATAAAAACAATTCCTATTGTTCTCTGTAAACACATGAAGATAAACGATAACCAGAACCAGATTTGTTCTACAACTACATATTGGAACAGCGAGTATGCTGTATCAAGCTGGTTTTGGTTATCGTTCATCTTTATATGTTTATAGAAAGAAATATGAGGTGTTTTTGCCTCAAAATTGGCGATTTTGCAGGTATGCTCTAATTCGCGGCCCTGTTATTCGAGAATGATGAGACTCAGTGCCTTGAAACTTTTCTGAGTGTAAAATATAATATCGTACTTCATGCCAACTGAGCAATTTCTTGTATATGCCATATTTCATTTTTGGTCGCACCTGTTCTGGGGCCATTTACCCATCTAAACATACACATCTCTGGGGCCATTTACCCATCTAAACATACGAGGTCCTTTACACTTGATTTTCAGCCTACCTACAGTTTAGATTAGGAGTATTTTCCTATCTTGAACATGCGATTTGGGCACATCCATATTGCCAGAAATCGACACGAAGGACACATTCTTGTGGCTAATTTCAATCAGTAATACATGCGCTAACATTATAAACAAAGATAGCATCTCGAGTGTACATTGTTGACGGA